>CM050171.1:118527186-118767186 GCA_027410445.1 Discoglossus pictus
TCAGAAATTACAAGACATTTTGATAAGTTCAAGGTAAGTGTTTAAATGTTTATTTTGGTATTTTTTCATGCAAAACATGTATTCATAAACTACTGATTCTCCTCTCTTAGCTTTTTCCGATATCAATCTAAAAGGAAAAGTGCATAGCACATTTCCCCTATGCATTAGATCAAAATAAAAATGTATTTTATTCACAATTGCTTATTTTTATAGAATCAAACGATTCAAAGTTGTTTACATTTTTTATTAAAATCAAGTCTTTTTTGGTTTTTGTGGGCTAGCTGTAATCTTAAGACTCTATTTACCTTGTTATATTGTCATTGTAACAATCTCTCTATTGCAGGTTATTTGCATATCTAAACATCATTATATTAACAAGTGTTCAAAAGCTCCGTCCCTACAAAACTCCACCCCAGCAGCTCATGCATACAGGGTCTCTGTAGTACTAACCAATCAAAGGTTGTCTCTCAGCAGCATTTCATTTGTTATTGGCTAGTAATCTACTACCAATGGTAACACAGTGTGCATAAGTTGCTGGGGCGGAGCTTTGCAGGGACTATTTACAAGGTTTACATGAGTAAAAACAGAGCTTTTAAGTCCTTGTCAATAAAATGATGTTTATATATGCAAACACACACTTAGGTAGTTTATAAACAGGGAACCCTCCATATCCCTTTAAATAAACTTAATTGATACCATGATCAAATGCACAGAGCATACTGTAGTCTGTACATCTCATTGGCAGATAAATATGACACTTTCAGCTTTATTGCTGCATATTGGCTGACGGGACAGATAAACATCTGAATATGTTTATTGTGCTCTGTAATCATCATTTGAAAAATAAGAAAGCTCAAACACATAAACAAAACTCTCCTTCAAATGTGGGACAAAAAAACTAAGTCCTTTTAAAATATACGCTGGTGAGACCACAGCTCACAGTATGGAATATTGATAATGCATTGATATACCCTGATATATACCCTGATATATACCCTGATATATACCCTGATATATACCCTGATATATACCCTGATATATACCCTGATATACTATATACCCTGATATACTATATACCCTGATATACTATATACCCTGATATATACCCTGATATATACGCTGATATATACGCTGATATATACGCTGATATATACGCTGATATATACGCTGATATATACACTGATATATACCCTAATATATACCCTGATATATATCCTGATATATATCCTGATATATACGCTGATATATACGCTGATATATATACGCTGATATATAAACTGATATATAAACTGATATATACCCTGATATACTATATACCCTGATATATAAACTGATATATATGCTGATATACTGTATACCTTGATATATACCCTGATATACACTGATATATGCCCTGATATATACCCAGATATATATGCTGTTATATACCCTGATATATATGCTGATATATACCCCTAATATATATGCTAATATACGCGGATATATACCCTGATATATACCCTGATATATACGCTGATATATCCTGATATATACCCTGATATATACACTGATATATATGCTGATATACTGTATACCTTGATATATACCCTGATATATACGCTAAACAGAGCTGAACTTCAGTTTTACACTGAGCATGGATGAATTGATGTATTTTCTTGCCACTACTTTAATGTCTCCCTTGTGTTTTACTCTCTCTCTCTCTCTCTCTCTCTCTCTCTCTCTCTCTCTATCTATCTATCTATCTATCTATCTATCTATCTATCTATCTCTTTCTCTCTCTCTCTCTCTCTCTCTCTACTCCCCCTGTCTCTTTCTCTCTCACTCCTCCCCATCTCTCTCTTTCTCTCACTTTCTCTATTCCCCCTCTCTCTTTCTCTCTCTCTCCTCCCCATCTCTCTCTTTCTCTCACTTTCTCTCTACCCCCTTTCTCTTTCTATCTCTACTCCCCCTCTCTCTTTCTCTCTCTCTCCGTCCCCCCCTCGCTCTCTCCTCCCCTCTCTCGCTCTTTCTCTCTCCTCCCCTTCACTCTTTCTCGCTCTCTCTCTTTCTCTCTCACCTTTCCCCGCTTTCTTTCTCTCTCTCCTCCCCCTCTCTTTCTTTCTCTCACTTTCTCTCGCTCCCCATTCTCTTTCTCTCCTCCCCCTCTCTCACTCTTTCCCTCTCTCCTCCACTTCACTCTTTCTCGCTCTCTCTCTCTTTCTCTCTCTCTCCTCCTTTTAATTCTTTTTTTATTGCTCTCTTCCTGCCTCTATTCTTGTTATCTTTACTCCTGACAATAACTCTATTTCTCATCTCTGTCTGCTCCAAATCTAAAACCTAAAAAAAAAAAATGTAAGTTATATTTAGCTATAAATTTCTTTGAATTTCTTCTCTTTTCTTTGGCCTTCTGTTATCAATCTTATCAAGTCATTTTTTAAACACTAAATGTTATATTTTGAGCCCCAAACCCTGAAGAAGTCACATGAGAGGAAACACATAGGCGGTGGTATTGAAGCTTTGAATTGGATAACTTAGTGGGATTATTATTCCAACTGCCCACAAAAGGTCAAGCGCCATCGAGGAGATGAAGGAGCCGCCACTTCCTTACACAATTATAAACCATAGGACCCTTTTGCTTCCCCTTTAACAATGTGCATATAAATGTACTGCTAAATGTGAGTTTTTTTTTCCCTGTCAAAAATTGGAAAAGCAATTATTCCTTCCTTTCTGCTATGTGCCCTTTCCCCTTTTCCTCTATTTCTCTCCCTTCTATTATGTTATACTATGTAATGAACAGGTACCAAAAGAAATCCTGCCAGGTATTATTTAGAGGTTTTTAACACCAAATTTACATATCCCAATAAGGGTAAAAAAGTTGGAAATAGATTTGTAAATTCTATGACTAAAACAGATTTTTTTTATTGAAGTCAAATACAATGGAACATGGTCTCAATAAAATAACCTGATAAATCGCAGTATAAATATGCATTGATCAACCAATAGAACCCAGTAATTATATACATTGACCAAACAATACGTAAGGGATAGTGCAAGGAGAATACAGCCTATGACCGTCAAAGGGTACCTCCTTACTGGAAGGCTTAACACTGGTAATATCCTAAATTCTGACTACAAACCCTACAACTTGTAAATAGAGGAGGAAAACAGAAACACATGCTTGAGTGTAGACAAGACATACTTGTCTTTTTACTCCTCACCAAGATGCATTGTATTAAAGACATAAACTACTGCTCAGTTATCTAACTCAGAACTATTGTCATTTTTTGTATTTATATCGATTGCTTGCAGTACCTGAATTAAAAAAAACAACAAACGTTTAAAAATAACATTTCAGATCATTAGCCCTACTCATACTTTAGCAATAAAGTCCCACAATGCTGATATTCAGTAGGGTAATATAATTTAGAAGCCTTTATTTTAGCTGTGTTTTTATCATTGATAGTCATAGAATTTACAAATGTATTTCCAATTGTTTTATTAAAATATATGTGTGTATATATATATATATATATATATATATATATATATATATAAATATATATGTAGATATATATATATATATATATAAATATATATGTAGATATATATATATATATATATATATATATATATAGATATATATATATATATATATATATATATAGATATATAAATAAATAAAAAAAATAATAAAAAAAAAAAAATATATATATATATATATATATATATATATATAAAATATATATATATGTATAAATATATATATATAATGAGATATGTAATGGACAGGAAACAAACTAAACAATTCCATGTTTGCGCCATATTGAGGGCAATAATCAGTAACAAGTATTCAAGTACCTTGGTCTCCATCATTGAGTGTTCCCAATTCCCCTATCTGGTTGATAGATGTATACATGTAAGTGCTCCATACTCTGCCTTGTGGCCCCTGGGTATGAGATAGTGCTCATGACCATACAGATGTTTGTGTCTTTAAGGCTGGATGCACTAACAACTTGGCACATCACAAATTGGAGTTGTCACCACAGGAAGAAAACCAGTCAGTTTTTGTTCATAAAATAACAGGGTTTAGTTGACTGACTGCTGCCCCTTCAGATGTATCTCCCTAGGTCCGGACCCTTTGAAGCACATAGTACAGGGTAATCAGAAGAGACAAAGCCCAGTGTGCACAGACAGTGATCATCCACAGGGCGCCTGCTTCCATATTGTGCAGAATAAACAGCAATCTTACAGAAACTTCTCAAACTTACACCAGGTCATATTTATATATAAACGTAAAGAATGTATAAATAAATAATTAATAAAAAGATATAGTGAAAAATAGTTAATTGTTAAATATTTAGTAAATTTAGGCTGACCAAATTCTTTATTATTTGCCTTAGATTAAACAATTTTGACATTGATTACAGGTTTAAATTAATACAATAAATCTGGTGTATAAATGTATCAATTATTTACATTGAATAAGCTGTTACTCCTTGCTGTTTCTCCTTTGATGCTGTTACTTATTATTACCTGAATAGTTTGTAGAGGAACATGATGATTGTGACATTTTGACATCTTCTCTACTTGATTTTGACGGCTCTATTTGATGCATAACAGTAGTCTAGAGATTAGACTGATTATTGTATTTCAATCATGATAATATCACCATATATAAAAGGATGGGAACAGTTATAAATCAGTGTGTGCAGTTCAGACCAAAGACGCTAGATGGGGAAAGGAATCTGTGGAAGGAGCTTCTTATCTGACATCCAGCTCGGGGGAAGCTCTGTGTAGACTGCTTGAAATATCAGACTTTAATGTTATCATCTCCCTTTAGGGAAATAAAACGCAGGTAATATTTATGTCCAGTTCTGAACACAGAATGGAGCCAGTAACTTCAATCCAATGAAATGTGATGAGCTTTGTGCCGCCGCGGAGAGTAGGGCGGCATCCAGTCACCTGAGGACGAAATGTTTAGTATCATCAGAGATTCATTTGTCCACAGTGGTTATTTATTTATTTTATGTTGCATTTTAAATAACTAAGCTTCATAATGGACAAAGGGTCCGATTCAATTGCCCAATTCGTAAATTTATACACACTTAAAATCACTCTTAATATTGCTACATATTCAGCAAATGTTACTTATTTGCATTAATTCTTAAGTCAAGAGAATGCATATAAACATTTATTAAAAGATAGAGTTCAAGGCATTTGCAAGTAGCTAATAGCATGAGGCTAAAAATGTTTAAGAAAGCAAAAATGAAACAAATTGTTTACATGGTTATTCTATATGCAATTCTTCTTTACCGCGTGGATCAGTTTGCTTCTATCAGCTGATTTTGATGCTACTTTCTGAAATAATTAATTCTGTTGATATTACTGATAGTTTTAGCTGCCATTTTCCCATTGCGCAGATAGAAGCCTTATCTGCATTCAAAGTTTACGCCCACTTCGTGGAAACTTATCAGCAGAAACCAAAATGGTAGATTGCACAGAACAAAAGATATATAAATGATAATAATTTCAAGGTTGTATTTATTTTTTGGGGCTTTATGAAAATATTCCCCATTTTCAAGGGTAAAATAGTATATTTGGAATATATGACTACCGTCATCCTCTAACTAGTGTGCTGCAATAAGACAAAAGTACAGGATCACTGTAGAGGGGGGGTGAGCTACCAGTAACATTGAGGGGGGGGGGGGGGTTCCAAAAAAGTGAGAAAAGAAATAGAAAGTGTGACAAGTACCAGAGTGAAGTTGAAATAAGAGGCGATCAGAAAATATAAATGAGTGGGCATATACGGGTTGGGAAGATAGAACAAAGCAGTGGTTATTAGCTCCGTCCTCAAGACACTCAAACGGGAAAGGCTTTGTAGATATCCCTAAATGAATACAGGTATCTTAATCAATCCTTACATCCTGGCCTGTTCATGTATCACCCAGTTAGAGTGAGAGCAAGAGGAAAGAGAGATTGGTAGGAGAGGTGTGCATCAGATCAGGAGTTGGATATAGGAGTGAAAACCATATGGATGTGGGGGGTACATACCAACCATTGGTTTATAAGACTTGGCCTTGGTGACTTTTTTGGAAAATTTGTCCTGGACACGACTTGTTGTATTTGAAAGGGACATAATATTACTAAAAACATGGCAGCTACTGAGGGTGCTTCTGTGGCTCATGTTCAGCCCCAGGGCCATTAAATACAATTGTACTGATTAATTAATCATTTTTTTTAAGCCTCCACATTAGAGACTTGGGGGGTGATGAGAAATAGAAGTGATGTCTGTAGCCCTTCAGTATCCTAAGAAACAACTGTTGTTGACAACATCTGAACAGGTTCATCACGAGGTGTTTAGATATCAAGCTACTATAGGGGATTCTTAAAAGAAATTGCCATATCCAATTGACTTAGAGGCTGGTAACCTAAAAACAAATCAATAAATTAATTAAATTATATTCCAGAATGCATTGTGTTGACAAACTCATTCAATATGTTTTAAAAATACCTTTTAGCCTTTATTGCCATCAGAATATCTATTGATTTATTAATTGGCAAATTAACCAAAAACAATATTACAAAAATATTAGGAATGCACCAAATACAGGAGGTCCCTGGGTTACAGACGACCTGATTTACAGACAATCCCTACAAAAGAACTGGCTCCTAAGACTTTGTATGAGTTTGCTTTTATGTTCTGTTTTTTTAAATGAAAGTAACTTATTACAGTACAGGGGTAAAATTATTATTAATATTATAATTATTGTTTTTATTATTATTCAGGAACCGAGTTACATATAAATCCAACCTAAAGACGTTCTCAGGAATGTATTTCGTCTGTAACCCGAGGACTGCCTGTAATGTGTAATGTTAAAAGCAACATGACCAAACAGGGGCGGAGCTACCAGGGGTACAAGTGGTGCAGTGCACCGGGGCAATTCTATGGGAGCCCAAAGCTGTTTAATATATTGTTTAACATTTTTTTTCTATGATGTATTTCTACTGAAGCTCCTAGTGGTGGCAGTGTCAAGCACTTCAGCATGCTGAGGTTGTATATCAGGGAAGAGGTGAGAGAGTGCAAGGGTTGGATGACCTCAGACTACAGGGAGATGGGTTATTTGATGTGGGTCCTGAGAGGGGATGAGTGCTGTGTGGGGATGGATGCTGAGAGGGGTGGATGCTGTGTAGAGGTTGAGGAGATGACTGCTGAGAGGGACTGGCTGCTATGTAGAGATAGTATATGTATAAATGTGTATGTATCTCTGCTTCAAGCAGCCAGGAGGGAAGGGAAGGGGAACAGCCCTTTCACATATTGAGACAAGCTATGGGATAGGGTCTTGGGGAGGGTTTCTGTTATGGGAAGGGGTCTTTGGGAAGGCACTGAGTTAGTTGGTACCTGGGTGCCCAGCACAAAAACAAAATTTGGAGCGAAGGGACCCTCCATTCTCTAGCTCTGCCACTGTGCCCAAAATATGGTTTCAAACAATACAACTGAGTTTGAATGTTCTCTAAACAATGGGACAAATTCACTAAGATTCTTGGGGATAGCAAGGCATTATTTGAGACTATAATGGCTATTTTTTTATCGCTTTTTTATTGAAGCAGCCATCCTCCCAGAATCTTAGTGAATCCGGCCAGATGTGTTTGAATAGAAATTTTAAATTATGGCCACATCTCAGTGGGAATCGAACAAACAATACATCTAAGCCCAAACACTTCTGACTCAAGGAACATTACACTTTTTATATATATAATATGGTCCATACTGTGAAGATAGGAATCTTGGGCTCAGGTTGTTACTTTAGCGATACATGCTGTAAATTATATAGCGGTACCTACTACTTACATAAGGTACATTGGATTATTTATAAGGATAACTGTATTTTATTAACAATATAGTGAATCAGTGGGATAGATGTTCTGAGCATTGCAAGTCCCAAAATCATTGCTTTAATATGCTTTAAGTATGGAATTATTAACATCTCTTTAAATGGACTCTCTAACACCAATATCAAGCTGTTTTTATTCTTAAAGAGCATGAAAAACTGGATATATGTTGTGTTGTCCATTTTTTTTTCTAAAGTGAATCAATCCTGGGAAATGCCATGTTAAATTTGCGCATGCATATTACTTCGTTAATTTGATGTGCTAATTAGGATCACCGTCTGCTTCTCTGTCTCTGTAGTGGCCAAAATAAAAAAAAACAATGTCATCTGGCAGTAAGACCCCTCTACCACCCTTATCAGGCACTCTGAGCCACACATTAGCATAGAGGAGCCACACAATCAACTCTAAATATTTCAGAAATTATTTACTGTTGACTACAATGTATAGCCATGGTTAGTATTTTCTAAAGTAAGCAACGTCCAGATGGGGAGACAGAGTCCCTTTAAGAGTATTGGAAATAAATAACATTCATTACCCACAATGGCTATGGTATCACCATTTTATATAGGTTCTGGGATGTAATGCTTCAATCCTCCTTTCTCTCCGCCATATGGATAAAACAGTTGCTTAATTTGTTTATGAGGAATAGTAACTTCTGATAATAAATTAATATATTTATGAACTGTAATTAAACAGAAGCTCTATAATATAATACAAATGTTTACCTTTGATATCCTCATTTGAGTTTGTCATTGTGTGTTTGTAAATTCAAACACTAAGACCCAACAATTAGATTTACTCCAGTTGAGGGCAGCCAAGTAACAAGAAACAACCAACCCTTCATGGATCAGCTCATCTTTACTCATCCTTCTGCAATCTAAGCATCTACATTATTTCCAGTTGATATAACACAACGCACGTTATTATTGATATCTCAATAGCTCTAATAACAATTTCCAAACTTCAGAAGACTCGTCCGCCCACCCCTGACAATCAGGCACAGCAGACACTGATGAGGAATCCAAGCAGACGTCCCCCATATAGAAGCTGTTGAGCACAATTAAAAAGGACTTAAAATAGCACCATGGCTTATTTATTAAATCTACTGGAATGAGCAAAGCTTCTCAAACAAATGGTGTTACAAATGCCATCATTAGCCATTAAGAACATTTTGTTTGCCTTTTTAGTATAACATGTCAGTGTATGTGATGAAGGATTTCTGTAGTCCTATATGTACCATGTGCACTTTTAAAGAACGAAACTGAATAATAGGCAACATTTGTAAAAAAGTTAAAAATACAGCCTTTAATGTATTAACTAATACATTCAATTATTCTTACTTAGGGGGGAAAAAACAAATTTTTACTTGTTTCACATATAGTAATTTAGGTGATCAAGGTCAACCTTTTCAGATCTCCTCTGATCCTTGTAATTTGGGGATTAGTTGTTAATTGATCCATAGGAAACAAATAGAAAAAAAAAACAATTTAAACATTGGCAAATGTCTCATAAGGTAAACCTGACCCCAGGTACCGGCAATTGGATTCCTCCCTGGATCAATACTACCTCTCTAGTTATCTAGGATAACCCTGAATGCCATTTTTAAAGTTATATATCAAATCCACTGTCACCACCTCCTTTGGTAGAGAATTCCACAGTTTAACCCCCCCCCCCCTTACTATGAAGAACATTGTCAGTAACTGTGAAGACACTGACTTTACATTTCAATTGTTGCATCTGAAGATATTACGCATTCAACCTCCCCTCCTACTTGTAGAATTAGAATGGCGGCTCAGACTGCAATATTTTTTTTTAAATGTTGGCTATTATCCAGTGTAGTTCTTTGAAGGTGCATACTATAAATATGGGACTATAGTGGGAATACAATTGAAACCCTATTTTTTGTCACAAGAAATAGTGTAAGATGTTTAAACCTGCATGGAAATTTTAGAACATCATGTTTGTGACTCAATCAATCAAAGAGCACAAATTCAGCTTAATTAGTACTTATCACCTTACTGACACAACTCACACAGCTCATTGGCTGATCAGGACAAGCCAATAGTATAAATATACATATTCAATTTGTGGAACAAAACTTTGAAAGAAAAAGTAAAGAAGGATATTTTGTGAAAATACACATCAAAGATGGAGGTTTCATTCACCTGTAGTGCCAAAACAGAATGTTTTTTATGTTTTTTTGTATTGAATTAAAGGAGCAAATCCAATTTAAATGGCTACTCAAATGGCCAACTGGGCTCTACTCCATCAAATAGAGGACTGAAAGACCAATGGAAATGTGTTCCCTTTTTGAAAAACTATATTGAATTTATTTTCTTCAAGTCCATATTTTACTATTAATGAGTAACTAAATAAACACATAAAACCCTATTTTATGACACTAACTTTGGTTCTAGGAAAAATAGAAAACATATGACTAGTTGTAAACCACACTATCTATGGTATGTACCATTTTAGAGATGGTCTCAGGAAACTGTTGGGTTAAAATGTTCCCTTTTCGGTGCCTCTTCAATAACCAACATTCAATCAAGGAATTAAATTAGGGCGTCAATCAGGTTTCTTTATTCAAGCTTGGAGACTACCTCATATATCAAAGAAAGTTACATGCAGTGGTCTGATCTAATTATTAATTGCACAACATATTATAGATTCCTTAGCAGGCAGGGATAACGTTACATACACAGATTGTTAGCTCTTAGACTTATAACAAGAAATGGTGAATACATGCTAAAATAATCACCCCCTTGTGTTAGTCTCAGGCTGTCACAGATAAATAATTTAGAAAATGTGTTAAACTGAAAACTGAGTGCAATAATGGTTGCTATGCTTACTGTGCCATGCATGGGTATAGGATATAAATTAGTGAATACAAATGAGGGAATGGTACAATAATACATATAGAGTGGATATTGGAGATACTGGAGATATACTTTTTTTTTTTCTCCATGATACAAAAGACTTTCTTCCAACTATGTGAATAAATATTTGCATAGTTTAATTTATTAGGAATAGTAAAAATGATGAATTATTCTCATAATAAATTCATATTTGTTATGATTAAGCAAACAATTTGGGATAGTATCCATGAGCTTTCTGATAATGTTCCTGTTTCTTTTTTTGTGTTTATGTTTGCATGTTCATAAATTCAAAGACTACGAGCAAACAATTAGATTTACTCCAGTTGAGGGAAGCCCAACAACAAGAAAGAAACAGATGTTCACAGATCAGCTCATCTTCTGCAGTTTAAGCATCAGCATTACTTCCAGCTGGTATAACATGAGGAATATAAAGATTGATGGAGTTAGAGGCATTGTTGATGTTTTTTAGACACATTTTAGTTTAGGAGTTGTAGAGTGCATTAATTCTCCCCTAAATGTCTAAACTTATAATGAGGTTGCACCAGCTGATGCATTATGCAGGGTTTATTGATTAGTTTTTTTTTTATATAGTCTTTATATCCTGTTGAGAGGAGGGACCAGCTGGACCAGCGAATGATTTAATTCAACCAGTTAGGTCCTCTCCTCTGCGAGTTTGTGTATCAGTGCTAGAGATTCCCATTGCTCTGAGCAACTATAGTTGTGTAGCTTTCATGTTTTCCTGATCTTATTGTCCTGTTTTTCCAGCAAAAACAAATTCTGATGGGCGCCCCCCTTTAACCAGAGCAGAGCGTGCGACATAGGAGTTACTGTTGCCTTCTAGGACATGACATGGAAGAGTATAAGGATTCAGTGGTTTGGCAGAAATATTGGGGCTGGAAGTGATAGAGGGAGTCTGGATATACTTCTAGTACAACTAGGTTAAACAGCACTTAGTCTTCAGCAGAGAGATAAAGATCTTTTTGCAACTGTCACTGTTGCCACGGCAACCTGCAACACGTCAGTTTTGATGGGAGAGAGTCTCAAGGTGAAGGCTGTCATCACAAATCCAGTATAAGCAATTTGCCTAATTATACGGCATACACCTGCAGTTAATCACTACATACAGGTGTAAAACAATTATGGGCTCTGCAGTGCATTGACCGTCACAGTCACTCCTAACCATACTAAAGGCTTCCACAATTGCCATCAGTTGCATTGCTGAACATCACTTCTCCTCTGCAGAGCTGACACAGGATAAGTCTCAGAAAACGCCAATAATTCAAACCATGATGCTGATACACAGAAGACATAGCTTTGATTGCTCCATTCTTCAGCAGCTTGTCTTCTCTAGGGGACATCTCATCCTAACTCCATTCACCTGTATTGTAAATTATCTGTTTGTATAATTAATTTCACTCACATTTATCTTCATTGTTGTGATAACTTAATACATGTAATGAAAATATTATCTCTAACCAAGATGACTCCATTATTTTCAGATAGAGCGTTTCCAGGTGAGAAGTCTCACACTCCTTTGGGTCCCTTTGCTTTGGTAGCTATTATATGAGAACAAGAGTGTAGTCACACAACAAATAAATTATGTTTAATTAAAATTATTTTGCTTTCCTTTTAGCCTTATTGTTCTTTACACCTTCACCTGAAAGTATCGGAGAATCCTTATACGAGTGGAAACATCGCCAGCAGGGATACAGCTCCAGGGATCATTGTGGCTTCAGGTACTGATTAGGTGGTTGTTGTGAAATGGTTTAAATGCGCACACAAATATCACACAACCATCAACCACATGCATTTACCCACAGAATGTATGTTTAAATTGTAGAATAGCTTATACCACAAAATAAACTGGTTAAATCGTCTACAATTATTACTAGCCGTACACTCTTCCCTCTTTTTGATTGCACAAATAACTGGTGAAATTACAGCTCACATTCACACCCACAAACAAAGCTCATAACATTTCACCAGGCACACAGGCAGCCCTATGTGAGATGCACCCTAGGCAGGGGCCTAGTTTGCCTTTTTAGCAAAAAGTATATTGTTTTCTGATGTTCAGTCTCAGCTGATCATTTAAACCTTATTTATAGCAACATGTTGTATAAAATAGAAACTAATTTTAGAGCTCATTGTACAAACTAATTAAATGTCCATAATTTGATGCAATTTTCTTGAGATTTTGAAAAACAATAAGATGCTAATTTTGATAAATAGTCATCATGTCATGTACTCTAACACACCAATTGATAAACACACATGTACACATAAACTTGTCTTTAATTTCCCGACATCTATTATGGCAGAGTGATAGTGGTCACCAGTGGGACCTATAGGGAGGAGTTTTTTGGGTTTTCAAAGATTGGTTGCAGACAACATAAAGAGGATGGAGTGAGAGATAATGATAATAAGTAGAACATATTTAAAAGTAAAGCCCCAATAAGGTAATGTAACAGAATGTAGTGCTTCCTATTACTGGGTCGGGCTACCCCATCAACACCTTAACCAGCATCTCTCCTTCCCCAGCTTGATGTATTTATTTCCATTGGATCTCCTATCAAGAAAAAGTGCTGCATTTGATTCTATTATTAATTAAATTATTCACTTGATTAGAATAATTGGACTTAGCAGAGGAGCGTCTCACAAACAGAAAGGCCAACTAATTGGTGATCAAGATGACGCCCCACTGACACCAAGTAATTATTAACCAGCAAATAGAAACTGAAAATTCAAATCACTTGATGAATAATAATTTGCAGGTCGCACAAACACTGCATTGTTCTTTTTTATTGATGTATGACTATTGATTAACATGATATTTAGATAGATAGATAGAGACTGATGTTATTTTTCTATCTGTCCCAGGCAATATTGGAGCTGAGCTGACAGAGACTGACATCAGCATGTTCATCTCATCGGATGCTGGCAATACTTGGAGACAGGTACATATACTTATGAGATATGGCCAGTGACATGTGTAGTATTTGGCTTCTGACCCCAGAATGACAGAGGCCCTCAGGGGAGAGCTTGAGCTGTGACAGGTTATCTGTTGAACATCTGATCTGGAGCATCAGCTGCATGAGAGACACATGGTGGGGAGACCTCTGCAGTCTCAGGAGACCCCAAGAGCAGCCTGGTGCATTCATAAACCCTGACTGATATAGAAGTTATTGTGGATGAGGTCTAATGACACATCAACGGACAAATAGGACATTGCTACTAAGGAACTCACTGCATTGTTAACCTCAAGCCTTCTATTATTATTTCATGAATAAAGCAAGTGCATAAATTAAGAGAAAAACAATATAAGAAAAAAATATTTATATTTAATATGTATTTATTCTGCAGTAGAGAAACTCCCAGCACCATCTTCCTAACATTGGTTAATTACTTAGAACTGAATGTAGCCAATCAGGACCTGTACTGTCTGCAGCCAGATTATCCGTCCAACTTGGAAATGAGTTTGCAGAATTACATAGGATTTGGGGAGGTCTCAATTCTTTAGAAGGAAAGTGAAGAAATCCTCATATGTTTTTTTTATCTAAACTCCTAATGCTTGATTTCTCTACATGGAAAATAAATTGTCAATATGACTGTCTACAGATACTAATGACCAGTTCTAGCAAAAAAATATTGTATAGTAATAAAAATGATTAGTTAAAAAATATTTAAAACATATTCAACAGCATTTAATCATTAAAGATCCAAGTGATTCAGCACAATTTGGATCACATCACTGTAAAGATCTCCAAAAAGCATGTTGACATACTTGTTTCAAATATGTGCATTTTTCACTGAGAAATCAAATCAAATACATCTGTGTTTATATGTGTAACAGACTGCCCACAGGCTGCTCCATTACTGCTACCAATCAGGTTGCAGGGGTGTCCTCCCCATTCAAGTAAATTATATTTTTGGGGGCAGAAAGCTTATATTTCCAGTTTGAAGGGATTAGATCAGTAATGGGTTTGTTTTTGTTTACCAGCAGAAAATTTGGTTTTCTGCACTCATCCCTCTCTGGAACTTGTGATGCAGGGGGTGGAGTGGGGGGAGGGGGTTATTGCTCTGTGCAGTGATCCAAATAAATAGAAAATGAACCCTTACCAATCTATCTGTGCAGGCATGCACTACTGGTACTCACCTAAAACAGGAAATATTTGGGTTAACTGGTCAGTGTAGTGTAACCTGAGCCCACAGGATGCTGTGCCATCAATCGTAGCCTCCCCACTAGAGACTTACATAAAGCGCGATGAAACAGCCCCTAGGCAGAATAGACTATATGTAAACAGACATTTAAAACGTAAGATTTGGATCTGTTATTAGTGAAATTAACAAGAAATTATTATTATCTTTTATTTATAATTTGCCAACATATTCTGTAGCGCTGTACATAAGATAAGTTCCAGGCAAAGAAATAGATCATTTTAACATAAAAACATGTGCTCCTTCACACCATGAAGAGCACTTACAGTGAGTTCAGTGGCCCTTTAAGCCTATGGGTCCGAGTGATGTTGGTGTTGTATATCTGTCTCACCCTAAAATTAGTAAAAGCATCTATAAAAAAAAGAAGAAACAAGAAGAAACAGTGTATTAATACAGAAACAAAAATGTTCAAGATTTTGTAATGTCTCCCTGAAGCCAGGCCCTGATCTTTCTTTGGAATCGTATTTCCTCTATTTTTTAATAATGTTTTTCTGAATCCGTAGAATATCTGCGGGTTTAGTTGATATCAGTAACTTTATGGAAACCACTTACCTCATTATTTGTTTAAAGCATTAAACATCTAGATCCATTTCTTGATCTCTATCTGTTTAATAAAACAACCTCAGACAAATATACTCCCTAAGGCTCCTTATTTTCATAGAACTCAGTCAGCAAACTCCCCTAAGTAAGGTCATTACCTTGCATGACTACCACCTTATGGAGTGAATATTACATTATAAATCTTAATTAAAAATAAAGTCTTCCCAAATCCCTGCGCTGCGTCTCCGTTCAAGGTGCTAATTAATTGTTTTTGTGTTAAACGGGGTTTTTGCCTCAGGCTTTTCACAGATTCCATCTCCGAGTTATTTCTCCTGCCAGAAGATCACATGAATTCTGAAAAGGAAAGATGTAAAATTCAACTTACAGCTGTGTTAAGATCAAGAAATCTTTGATGCTTCAGTGTATCTGGATATAATGTATCATACTTGTATTTGTCTTGTACCAGCTGTAATGTGCTGTCTGTGTTCCTTCTAGATCTTTGAAGAAGAACACAGTGTCTTATATTTGGATCAAGGTGGCGTCTTGGTTGCCATGAAGCACACATCCTTGCCGATACGTCACTTATGGTAATGACTGAAGCAACTGAGCTTAGTGTTCACTAAAGAATGGGTCAAATTCACTAAGATTCTCAGAGATGTCAAGGCTTTATTTGAGACTATAATTTCTTATTCACTTATTCATTAAAACTACTATCCTCCCAGAATGCCACGGCAGCTTTTGAGAATCTTAGTGAATCTGGCCAGATGTGTTTGAGTAGAAATGTAAGAAAATCAACAGATCTCAGCAGGAATCTTACATACGATGCGTCTGAGCCATAACACTTGTGACTTGAGGAACATTCCACTTTATATATACAATATAATACGGTCCATACTGTGAAGATAAGTATTTTGAGCGCAGGTTGTTACTTTAGCGATACATGCTGTAAATTATATAGCGGTACCTACTACTTACATGAGGTACATTGGGCTATTTATAAGGATAACTGTATTTTATTAACAATATAGTGAATTAGTGGGGACTTACTGAGCTTTGCAAGTCACAAGTCATTACTTCTACATCATTTATTGCATTATTAGCCTCTCCCTAAAGAAACCCTCTGACCACAAATCAGTTTTTAGATTATTCTTAAAGAGCATGAAAAGCTGGCTATATGTTGTGTTATCCATTTTCTTCCAAAGCAAATCAATCCCAGAAAATGTCATGTTGTTTTTGCTGCTGAATTTATATGCAAATGAGTGGTTCATGAATATAAATTAGTTGCTTTGATGTGCTAATTGGGACTATAGTCTACTTGTATGTCTCTGTAGCGACCAAAATAAAGACCAATGTTATCTGGCCGTTAGAGCTCTCCCCCATCCTTATCAAATACTCTGAGCTGCACATTAGTATAAAGGAACTGCAAATTAGCACACAGAGCCGCACACGAGCATATCGAGCAGCCCATTAGCATATTGAGTCGCATATTAGTATATTGAGCTGCCCCTTAGCATATAGAGCTGCACATTAGCATACTGAGCTGCACGCTAGCATATTGAGTCGCATATTAGCATATTGAGATGCACACTAGCATATTGCGCTGCACATTAGCATATTGAGCCGGACATTAGCATGTTGAGCCGCACATTAGCATATTGAGCTGCACGCTAGCATATTGAGCCACGCGATAGCATACTGTGCTGCAAATTCAACCAAATATTTCAGAGTTGTCTTGTTTTATGGGAGAGTTGATCTTCATTCAGATATTTATATATATATATATATATATATATATATACAGTATATATATATATATATATATATATATATATATATATATATTCATGAAACAGAACTGTTGATAATAGGACTGTGCTTGATTGGTAATTGATGGGGAATTGGTGGGATAAACAGAAAAGACTCAAAGTATATTACTGGGTGATGTAAGTCAAGTGGCTTATGATATAATAAAACTACAGCAATGGTCAAGTATGGGGAATCTAATATAAAAAACTGATAAATTAGTGCACAAAATCCAAGTGAAGAATATATATTTAATGTTAATTTGGTGATGGCAACACAAGAGGAAATGGACTTAAAGGGATATGGAAGGTTCCTGGATTTTACTAGGTATACAATATCCCTGTGTATCTGTTTACTTTTATGTATGATTTTATTAAGAATATTGTCTTTATTAATGGTACAAACATTCAATGCAGGTTTTAAAAGAGGCTCTTTAAGACCTCTTTCTCTCTACCTCTTATTGAGTGTTCAATTGGAGCAGATACACCCTGAAGACTTCTGCAGTGGCCACTGCATGGAAGGAGACAGATAAAGGGCCTCATTCAAATGAGATTTGGCCAATTGAATAGGGCTCTATATAAGCACAGAGCATATATTTTTTACAGAAGTTTTTTGTAAGTGAAGACCTTACTTTTGGATAGAAATTCACTAACTAAAAACTTCTGTAAAAAATATATGCTCTGTGCTTATATAGAGCCCTATTCAATTGGCCAAATCTCATTTGAATGAGGCCCAAAGAGTTCTATCAGGACCTGCCTCCTGAGCATATCCTCACCTGCACCCTGGACACCTAATAGGGGGTTAAAAGTAACATGTAGACCTAAAAATGCAATGCAACTGATCTAAAAGAAGTAAATATTTCTCCATTGAACTCCATAACTTAAATTGTATAGGGTTAATTAAAATGAAACCCTGTCATTGTTGCAAATGCAGTCTGCAGAGTAATTGAACATTGATTAAATTAACTAGATAAATATCCATTTCAATATCCTTGATGCATGTATTTCCTATAATAGTAGACTAATACTTTGTATAGCACCTTATGTATTATGTCTATGCAGATAAATCAGATTTAGGAGAGGTTTCCATCTTTTCTGAGACACTGATGTGGTTTAGTCGCTACAGAAATATCAGGTAAAACATTGAGACTAAAATAAAATCACATATATAGTTGTGAGCATGCGTGTCATTGCTAACGCTTGCAGACTCGCGTAGCGAGCCCGCAGTTGATGGCAAGGAGCGCCGAAGGCTCCTTGCGCTGCTGATGAGCGCCGTAGGCGCTCATCCCTACCACTTTTGCCCGGCAAATGCGGACCCTCGTGAAGCGAGGGGCCGCATTTGAGGAGGTGGAGTCTCCCACGTCGGCTGCAATGAGTCGGAAAATTTACGGACTTACCATCCACAAATACGAGCCGCAGGACTTAGAAAAAAAACGATTACGAGCTTGCAAGAATACAACCTTAACGCCCGAATCGCACGCACATAAAAACATTGAAAACACAATAAATACACACATCAAATACATTAAAAGCTCACCCACAGCAAGGGGCGGCATCCAGGACCTCTGCAAGTGAAGTTACACCTCAATTTAAGTCTAAATTCCTGAGTTTAGACACACGAAAATCACCTAAGCGAGAGAATAAATGGCCGCCGAATAAAACGAAAACGAGGCTACAGGACCCTAAACACGCAAAACACCACCAAACACGTATGGATTTTCCAAAAAGCCGTACGAAGTACAACATACACCATTAGCAATGACGCTACATCATACACAGGCGCGTAGCACATACACATTAGTAGCCATTTTACACAATGCGGAAGTACACAGCTACACTAATGGCTTCCCCTCGCGCACGCAGCCTAATTACACTACACACTGCACACATTGCTGACACACATCAGCTCCACAACACTGCAAATCTACATTATATGCTGCAGGAACATCAAAACAGATTGTCAGCTCTTCAGCACATGCCTTGCTGCATATATTAATTACAAATAGGTAAAGTATATTCATTTATTAATGTATTAATTATTTCATTACCATACAAAAACAAATATGCACAAAACCCCCCAAAAAACAAATCACAATAAACACAAAACCCTTTCACCGCGCGTCTCCACCAAACAGCATTACCTGCCTTACAATTTTATTGCCGTCATTTTTTGACGGGCAAGTCGCTGGTACAAAATGAAAGGAAAAATGAAGTGCCAATTTGTCCCAGGTTTATTCCGATGTGCACAGTTTATATGCAGAGATCTGCTCACTGGTTGCTAGGGATGTTTAGTTGAGTTTGTTTTATTATGAATAATGTAGGAGGACAGTCTGGAAATCAATTGCAACCAGGAGACTATCTCACAAGTTAATACATTTAATTAGCCACTTAAAAGATCAAGCAAAAGGCATTACTTGTTTAATCTGTCATCTTCAATAGGCTACACCTTGTTATGTAGTTATTAACAACACCTTGGGGGAGACCGACTACAACCAGTGGTGGCATTAGTGAATAGAGGGAGCTGGTGCAAAAAAAATATCTGGGCGTCTTGTCTCTGAGACAGGGAATCTCGAATGATGTCACGTGTGTGTGACTTTATTTGGGATTCCCTGTCCAGACAAGAAGAAGCGCCAACAGGAGAAGGATACAGCTGAACCAACAGTGGATTGCACCCAGATCTACCCTAAAGAGTCCACAGTAAGGGGTGGGGCTGGTGTGCTGGGGCGGCAGAGGGCTTATGCTCCAAGTGGACCCGGGGGGGGGGGGGGGGGGGCTATGGGGCCCTGGAGGGTACACCACACTAGAGAAAGAAAAGTTTAAATAAACAAAAAATTATACAGCACTAGGGTCCAGATGCTCTGCACAGCCTGAGTGCAATCATTGCAATGGCCGTGATGGGCTGTGATACATAGCAGGCGTGCCTCACAAGCCTTCTCAATATTTACTAAGCTTTCTTTTTCTAGTAACCACACAGCCACTCACCCATTATAATCTGAGTGTATAATGGGTATTTATTGTGTTGTATGTAAACACTAGGAGGAATCGCAGTATTTACTAAGCTATTTATCTGCTCTCCACCCCCACCCAATACAGCTGTCCCACATTGTGACCTGTTGTCTTGTGATTTGTCTGTTCCAATAATTAAAGCTAATTTTATAATCCTTTATTTTCTGCAAGATAATGAATATGTTTTTATTGTATTATTTTGTATTATTATGATTCCTATTTTATTAGAATCCAAGTGGTTACAATATTTATCCTCAATTAAAATAGGAATTATATGATGTGTAACAAGTGTGACAAGTTGACAGTCTCTGTGTTTCTATCACTTTGATGGAGGGACACAATTACAGGAGGCTTTAATACTTTTACTATATTATGAGCCAATGTTAAAAAATAATACACAAAACAAATCAAAGAAAATAATACCTTCTACTGAAGCACGACCTTTACTTATAGACATTTCCCTCACTATCTAGCTGACATTCAGCTAAACATAGGTGGAGGAAAAACAAAAAGTCAAATAATATGTTCAAAATCATTGGCCTGCATCCTACAGAACTCCAGGCCTTCACTCTGTCTCAGAACGGTCATTAGCTCCAAGCTGCTGTCTGTGTCTTTTCCCAGCTTCAGACAAAGCACTTCTCTGTATTTCTCTCTTTCTACAACTTAACCTCTGCTCCCACGCATCTGTGTATGTATATCTTCAGCTTCAGGCAAACTATGCACACAGTTATTTAACAGCCTCCCACAGACGGCCAGCTGCAGTCCAAACAGTCACACCCAAATTCTAGGAGCAATCTTAAGTCAAGTCTGAACAGGTGGATCTAATCAACTGCTCAGGGCAGACCTCGTGGGGAAAGCGAGCTTTGAAAAGTCTATGCTCACACAAACCCCTTGTATTACTCTGTCACACAAGTATAACTCAATAATATAAGTATTTATGACTGTTTTTGCATTTCTTTTAGCAAATAAGTAAAATGAAATTTATACCAAGTTGCACCCACACATTACTAAATTCTTCACAACAGTCACAAACCAATTGTTCCAATACAAAACAGAAATTACTTGTTTGATGACATTAAACTGACACCGAAAAGTTATTGCCCAAACAAAAGGTACATATTTGAAATTTGATTTTAATAGGCATTACTGAAACGTGGTGGGATGAATCTCATGACTGGACTGTTAGTCTGGATGGTTATAACCTATTTAGGAAAGATAGAGGCAATGGTAAAGGAGGAGGAGGGATTTGTCTGTATGTGAAGCCTGAATTTAATCCTATAGTCAGAGAAGATATTAATGGCGGACTTAGTGATAAAGCTGAATGTTTGTGGGTAGAGTTAAATAGCGGAGCAGCAAATTACAAAAGAATATTAGTAGGAGTCAGCTAAAAAAACACAAATATAGCTGAAAGTGAGGAAATACAATTATTGTTACAGATTGGAAATGCAGCTAAGCATGGTGAAGTTCTAATAATGGAAGATTTTAATTACCCTGATATAAACTGGATAAATGAGACCAGCAGTTCAGCTAAGAGGAGCAGGTTCTTGAGTACACTCAGGGGCCATTGTCTGGCCCAGGCTGTACAAGAGCCTACTAGAAATGAAGCTATCTTAGATTTACGCATCACAAATAATATTGATATAGTATCAAATGTTGGAATAGGGCAACCTTTGGGAAACAGTGATCACAACACAGTCTCATTTGAGATTAAATAAAAAAAAAATTTAAGGGGCCAACAAAAACTCTTAATTTTAAAAGGGCAGATTTTAATGGTCTAAGGTAGTATAGACTGGGACAAAGAACTGGCAGGTAAAAATACTGAACATAAATGGACAATATTTAAATCCTTACTAAATATACATACACATCGGCATATACCGTGTGGGAATAAAAGTAAAAGTAGTAAATCACATCCAATGTGGCTTAACAATGATTTAAAGATCAAGATACGGAGTAAAAAACAGGCATTTCAATTATACAAACAAGAGGGGACAGAAACTGCTTTACGGGAGCACAAAGAAATCAACAAGGCTTGCAAAAGGGCGATTAGACTGGCTAAAATAGAAAATGAAAAATTAATTGCAATAGAGAGTAAGACTAACACTAAAATATTATTTAAGTATAATAATGGGAAGAAGGCAAGGAAGGAAGCTATAGGAACATTACAATGTGACACAGGCCGTCTGATAAATAGTGACCAAGAAAAGGCAGATGAGCTAAATAGGTTATTTTCTTCGGTATACACAAGGGAGGTACCAGTGGTTGGGACACGGCAACATAATGGGGCTAAACTACCTTTGCCAAATAATTGGTTAATACAGGAAGTAATCCAAAAGAGGTTGGAAAAAATAAATGTTAATAAAGCCCTGGGTCCTGATGGAATACATCCAAGGGTACTAAGGGAACTGGGTTCTGTAATAGCCAAACAATTATATTTAATTTTTTAAGATTCACTCAACACAGGGTCTCTACCAGATGACTGGAGAAAAGCTGATGTGATACCTATATTTAAAAAGGGAGCAAGAGCAAATCCAGCAAATTATAGACCAGTGAGCCTCACTTCTGTAGTGGGAAAGCTTTTAGAAGGGTTAATAAGGGATAATATACAAGAATATGTCTATTTGAACAGGATTATAAGTAGGAGTCAACATGGATTTATGAGGGATAGGTCAAGTCAAACAAATCAAATTAGTTTCTATGAGAAGGTTAGTAGGAACCTGGATCAAGGCAACTCAGTGGATGTAGTGTTTTTGGATTTTGCAAAGGCTTTTGATACAGTGCCACATGGGAGACTATTGTGCAAACTAAGAGATACAGGAATTGCAGTAAATATCTGCTCATGGATTGAGAGCTGGCTAAAAGACAGGAAGCAAAGGGTTGTTGTAAATGGAACATACTCCGATTGGACTAATGTGGTAAGTGGGGTTCCTCAGGGTTCAGTATTAGGAACCTCTCCTTTTTAACATATTTATTAATGACGTAGAGGTAGGATTGGAGTGTGGTGTCTCCATTTTCGCTGATGACACAAAGTTGTGCAAGGTAATTAAATCAGATAGTGATGTGCTTTCCCTCCAAAGGGATTTACATAAAATTGAGGAATGGGCATCTAAATGGCAGATGAGATTTAATACGAATAAATGTAAAGTTATGCATCTGGGAAGGAAAAATAGCCATGCAATTTATAATCTTAATGGAGCAAATCTAGGTGTATCAGATATTGAAAGGGATTTGGGAGTGATTGTGCATAACCACTTAGGTAACAGTGCTCAAAGCCAAGCAGCAGCTAATGAAATATTAGCATGTATTAAGAAGGGTATAGAAGCCAGGGAAGAAAATATAATTCTGCCATTATACAAATCTCTAGTACACCCTCATTTGGAATATGGAGTACAATTTTGGGTACCACTTCATAAAATGGACATTTTAGAGCTGGAAGGTACAGAGGAGGGCAACAAAACTAATAAGGGGAATGGAGGGGCAACGTTATGAAGAAAGACTAACCAAATTAAACTTATTTTCTCTAGAAAAACGGCGTCTAAGAGGAGATATGATTACCTTATATAAATACATCAAGGGTCAGTATAAAGATTTGTCAAGGGAGCTTTTTGTGTCAAGAGGTTTTCAACTGACAAGAGGACATCCCTTGAGGTTAGAAGTAAAAATATTCCACCTTAAAGAAAGAAAAGGGTTCTTCACAGTAAGGGTGGTTAATCTGTGCTGCTTGGCATTGAGCACTGCTACCTAGGTGGTTGTCCACAAGCACTCCCAAATCCCTTTCAATATCTGATACCCCTAGATTTGTCCCATTAAGTTTATAAATTGCATGGTTATTTTCCTTCCCAGATGCATAACTTTACATTTATTCATATTAAATCTCATTTGCCATTTAGATGCCCATTTTTCTAATGTATGCATATTCATGTGGAGGGAAAGTACATCATTATCTGACTTAATTACCTTGCACAACTTTGTGTCATCAGCAAACATTGAGACAATACTTTCCAGTCCCACCTGCAAGTCATTAATAAAAATGTTGAAAGGAGGGGATCTAATACTGAACCCTGAGGAACCCCACTTACCACATTAGTCCAATCAGACAGCCTTATTATAAATTGTGATTTGTCCAATTCAATATGGCTCTATATACGCACAGAGCATATTTTTTTACAGAAGTTTTTAGTTTATGAACTTCTATCCAAAAGCAAGGTCTTTACTAACTAAAAACTTCTGTAAAATAAATATGCTCTGTGCCCATTCAATTGGCCGATTCATAATTTAATAAGGCTGAGAGTATGTTCCATTTACCACAACCCTTCGCTTCCTGTCTTTTAGCTCCATGAGCAGATATTTACTGCAATTTCTGTATTCCTTAGCTTGCACAATAGTCTTCCATGTGGTACTGTATCAAAAGCCTTTGCATAATCCAAAAAGACTACATGCACTGAGTTGCCTTGATCCAGGTTCCTACTAACCACCTCATAGAAACTAATTTGATTTGTTTGACTTGACCTATCCCTCATAAATCCATGTTGACTCCTACTTATAATCCTGTTCAAATAGACATATTCTTGTATATTATCCCTTATTAACCCTTCTAAAAGCTTTTCCACTACCGAAGTGAGACTCACTGGTCTATAATTCCCTGGATTTGCTCTTGCTCCCTTTTTAAATATAGGTATCACATCAGCTTTTCTCCAGTCATCTGGTAGCGACCCTGTGTTGAGTGAATCTTGAAAAATTAGATATAATGGTTTGGCTATTACAGAACCCAGTTCCCTTAGTACCCTTGGATGTATTCCATCAGGACCCGGGGCTTTATTAACATTTATTTTTTCCAACCTCTTTTGGATTTTTTCCTGCGTTAACCAATTATTTGGCAAAGGTAGTGTAGCCCCATTATGTTGCCGTGTCCCAACCACTGGTACGTCCCTTGTGTATACCGAAGAAAAGAACCTATTTAGCTCATCTGCCTTTTCCTGGTCACTAATTATCAGACGGCCTGTGTCACATTGTAATTGTATAAAAATATTTTAGGGCTATTCTTACTCTCTTTTGCAACTCATTTTTCATTTTCTATTTTAGCCAGTCTAATCACGCTTTTGCAAGCCTTGTTGATTTCCTTGTACTCACTTAAAGAAGTCTCTGTCCCCTCTTTTTTGTATAATTTAAATGCCTATTTTTTACTCCCACTGTACAAAGAAAAGAAATGTGATTGAAATCTTTAAGTCTGAATAAGAAAAAAATTAAACAAGAACAAACTCATACAGCTAAATTTTACTTAGAAAAAATAAATATTGATGCCTCTACAGGACCCTGGAGGGATCCATGACACATAGGTAGAAGTTGTGTGTGTGAGAGGGGAATTTACATTTCTGGAGAGCTGTGGTTGCATTGAATGATGCAAGGTGTCTGCTTCTGAGCCAATTAGGGGGAAGGAGTGTTGTGTCAATTTAAATCTTATAGTATAGTAAAAAAAAAAAGACTCTGGACTTTTGTCAGTTCCCTTCTCCCCCACCCCTTCCTCCACAGATCTCTATAAACACACACCCCATTATCCAGCTATCAGGAAGTGATGTAATAAACACAAAATGGACTCCAGAACGTTAACAAATTTAGATTTCCCCAAAAAAGCTTCATGTTAGTGCTATTATTGTTAATTTATTACATTCTTGACAAACAAATGTGCTTTCCCTTGGACTTCAGTGGTCCTTTAGTAGCCACATAGATGTTTAACTATGAACCAGTTCCATTGTATTGTGAAATGTATCTGTGCTCATTGATAAACTGGGCTTTCTCGGAGCTCATCATAGCATTTCTTAGTTAATCTCCCCCCATTGTATGGAGTATTTTACATTTTGAGTGGTATTGCATTTAACTGCACCAAATATTAGCATATGATTTGTTCTATAAACTGGCTGCTTTCTTGTTTCGTGGTCCTTAAATCACTCAAGCTCTCAAGATTAATATGCCTGCATTTCATAATGGAAAAAAAGAAGATTTCAGGTTTATTTTTGGATGATTATTATGATGCCAAAAAAAAGTGGTTGCCATGGGGAAAATTGCTTGTTTAAATAGGTATCTCCAAGGTAATGATTTGCCGCTTCAGCCGATTGGCTCGTTTAGCTCCCATACCGTGTGCTAAGTTAAGACTTCAAATTCACGGCCAAGAAAAGACAATAAATAGGAACGCTGAGGCTGGCTTTTATTTGTAATAATGTGTTGGAGATGAAATAACTGCTTCTATAGCAATACTGAAGTTGGATCTGACTTAAAACGACATGGAAGATTCCATATATTTTAAATTAATATAATGTATGTTTTTGCATATTTAATTATATTTTTTAACTGGGTCTTCAAAGCTTTGTTTTTACTCACTGAAACCTTCCAAACAGTGCTTGAAATGCTCCTCCTCCTGTATATCATGCATACAATGTGTCTATAGTACTTACAAGCTCTGTTTTTACTGCTTATTGTCCCTGTATGGGTCTGCCCTCTGCAGTGTATGCAAACATAGACACTGTAGGGCTGGATGTGCAGTGTATTGTACTAACCAATCAGTGGCCATCTCTCAGCAACATCCTGCAAAATGCTGCTGAGACGAGGTCCCTGATAGGCTAGGACACTACACTGTATATCCAGCCCTACAGAGTCTGTGTCTGCATATCCTGCAGTCGGCAGGCCCATACAGGGCCTATTAATTTGATTTTAGGTAGTAAGTACATAAAAGTAAAGAGATACACAGATATATCATACATCTAGTAACATCCAGGAGCCTTACATGTGTCTTTAAAGTCCTTTAGAGATTTAATTTATTCTATTTGCACCAACGTTTGAAAAAAATCACTTTGATGGGAAATTTCTCTCAAAAACTGCTGAAATGGTA
Source organism: Discoglossus pictus (assembly GCA_027410445.1). Lineage (NCBI taxonomy): Eukaryota > Metazoa > Chordata > Amphibia > Anura > Alytidae > Discoglossus > Discoglossus pictus. Next base: position 118,554,381 of record CM050171.1, read on the forward strand.
ACTTCAGAGCAAATTGGAAATGCTCCATAATTAATACTTTCCCAAAATTAGTCGATTGACATGAAAGCAACCAGAAGAGCTCTGATTATATACATTTAGTGGGGGGTTGTTATATTATTTATTACATAGCTTAACACTTTATGACTGATCTATATTTTATTACAAGTTAAAGATGGTTTAAGTGTTTTAGAGGGTCTTCTGTGTCTCACCGAACACCCAAGAATTCCTATAGTGCCTTACAAAAGTATTCACCCCCTTGACTTTTTACCTATTTTGTTACACAAGTTCACTCTGAATTATATGTAACTAGCGACTTGCCCGTCAAAAAATGACGGCAATGTGATGTATATGTTTGTCAAGTTGTTTAGTTATTAACATATATTTTTGACCCTTGTAAGTATTTTAATATGAACGTGTATTTTTGTAAAATGTTGATGTAATGGTTTTTTAAAATGTAATTAGTATCTGAAGAATTGTTAACTTTAATATACATTGAATGAATAGGAAAGCAAAAAGTAAAAACCCTTCTTTAAACGTTGCGAATTTTAACATGAAGTTTAAACTATATGTAAGCAATAACCATCAAAGTATATATTTTTAAACTTGAACTTTATTTTTTATGTAAGTTTAGAAGTTAACAAAACATTTGTATAATTTTGAACATTATAAACAGGAACATAGTGAATACATTTTGTAACCTAATTTTTTATTAAAAGTATTAACATTTGAATGTAAAAACAATTGACATTTAAATTAATCAGTATTAAAATTCAATTTCTATCACAATAATTGTTAACTTGAATATACATTGAATGTAGAGGAAGGCATACAGTAAAACTCTTCTTAAAACGTACGTAATTAAAGTAATTTATTACTGAGCACATAAACTGGCAATAAACATTAATGTAGGTAGTAATCTTAAGATAACAGACAATATTTACATTGTGACTTAAAAGGTGCTTGACCTGTTAACATCCACTTTGTAATCTGTTGAATGAAATAACTTGAAAATATATTTTTTAAACTTGTAACATTAGAAACATTAACATAGTGACTTAACATTTTAACATAATTTTTACTAACAATGCAAGGCAAGTATTTTGTGAGGCAAATCATTCATAAACATGACTTCCATTAATTATGACTGAATTAAACAACCAATTGTTATGTATTTTGCAATGCTTTAAAAAAATCTTGGCATCGTTAATTTGTATCCTTCAAAGTTATAGTACTTCATAGTAGACAATGTTTTTAGTAAAAATACGTCCATCTTCTAATAAATCACCTTGACTTTCATTGTTTTCAATGTAAACTTTAATAGCCTGTGGATTTTTGCACCGTGACAACGCAACGTACAATTGACCATGTGCAAAAACTGGTTCTTCCAAGAAAATACCCACAGATTTGAAAGTTTGACCTTGTGATTTATTAATGGTCATGGCAAATGCCATAATAATGGGAAATTGTCTTCTTTGAAGTATAAAAGGGAGACTACTTTCACTTGGTGCTAAATCTATTCTTGGTATGAAAACTCTCTCTCCTTTATGGGTCCCAGTTAAAATTTCAGCATCTATAAAATGGTCCTTTAATTGTTGAACAATTAATCTTGTGCCATTGCATAGGCCTTTTTTGGGGTTCATATTTCGCAGTAACATGATAATTGCACCTTTCTTTAGCTGCAAAATATGTGGTGGCATTCCAGAAGGAGTTAAAGAGTTTATGAATTCAGTTGAAAAGTTAGCCTGACTTTCATTGTCATCAGCAAGTACAGAATCAGCACTGTGATAATTTCTTTGTGGTGCATAAATTTTTTTTAAGATTTCATTATTGAGGATTAATGCATCTTTATTTTTACACGTCAGTATGACTTGGTTGGCAAGCTCGGAATATTCTTCGTTATTTATGCTCCCTTCAAATATAGCCGATATAATATCTTGTTGACAAATCATATGAGGTGGGATCTCTACAGTGTCATCAGGTAAATGTAGTATTTTTTCTGTTCTGCCTTCTCCAATTTTAATAAGCCAATCATTGAAATCAGTTTGGCCTTCTGATCTCATATTTTGTTGCAGTTGAAGATGGGTAAAATGTTTCCATACTATACTTGACTTTATACATGTTTCGATAATGTCAGTTCGATTTCCATGTACAACGACAGGTAATGTTTGTCTGAAATCGCCACCCAACAACATTACCTTTCCACCAAATGGAAAAGTATTCTCCATGACTTCACGAAGCAAACGGTCAATACATTGGAGGGCATAGCATGACATCATTGTGGCCTCATCTATTATAATTAATTTACATTTCTTCAATTTCTTTGCTTGTAAGGATGTCATGCGAATATCTGACACAGAATTTTCTAAAATAGGCACTGGCAGTTTAAATCCACTATGAACAGTTCTTCCACCTTCTAATAAAAGTGCAGCAATTCCAGTAGTGGCAAACGCCATTGCTATTTTTCCTTGGGCTCGTACTGAACTCATTAATAAATTGTACAAATATGTTTTTCCTGATCCGCCAGGTCCATCAAGATAGAAATAACGCTCTGTCACCATGTCATCATCTATAGCATTTTTAATGGCATGAAATGCTTGCAATTGTAGTGTATTTAAAGTTGCAAGTCTTTCTTCTGTTCTTTCTGCTTGTAGTTGAATGTCATAGTCTTCAAAGTTAATGTCATCTATAAGACCTGGATCAGGCAAATTAAAACTTGCACAACTTAATCCATGAGTTAAAAAGACTTCTTGGATTTCCATTAACGCTTTTAAGTGTGCAATGGGTTCATTGTATCGTCGCATAAAGTCTTCAGCCATATTACTTTTAAAAGTCTCCCACAAAGCTAATGCATTTGGAGCATTTGAGAAGATACAAATAAAAGCAAATTGTTCTCTCATCTGTCGTGGCATTTGACATTGTGCTGCTTCTTCTAAACATCTTTCCCACTCTGTATCATCAGCGAGTAAGTTTCTATGTCTTGAAGCTAAATGGAAGGATTCATATACAATGTCATTAACAGTTCTTAATTGTTCAAAACTTTGTGCTCCTGGAACATTTAAAAGTAATATCCGTAAGCAAAAACGTTCAACATCTCTTGGACTGACTGTGTAAATTCGTGGAATTATTTTATTGCCTCTGGTTTTTCTTGGTCTCCATAATCCATTCACAAAAACATAGTGATATGGAATTTCAATATATAAGTATTGTGTTGCTTCAGCATCAGTGGAATTTAATGCAAACCATGCAGTTAGTGTAGTGTGACGATCTTCACTTTGGGCCAATGCATTCATTTCATTTCCAGCATGGAAATAGACTAAATGTCGTTGTGGCAAATGTACTGCTAACCTATATACTGCATGTGATCTATCATGCATTTCAAATTTTAAAAGCCGCCACATAGCTTCTGGCGCACTGACATAGCGAGCATCTACATGAGATGCAAGTTCATCATGTACTAACTCACTACTTTCAGGGTTGTCTGCACTTTTGACGACTACAGTAGCTGCATCGTAACCTTTGTAAATATATTTGTAGACATATTTAATGGATTTGATGGAAGTGCAGGCTTCTACGTTGATGTGGGCGTTGTACTTCATGAGTAAATGTGGATTGTAGGGTACTACATATCTATTGTCCACTTTTTTTCCACGAATAATGGCACTATCTCCTTCTCTTCTTTTATAAAGTGGATATCCATCACAATTGGCATAGGTTTTGTCTCTATAATCTTTTGGAAATTCTTTGGAACATTTATTATTTTCCATACATGGTGATTGTGGATTAAGGTCACCACAGGGTCCATGAATCATGCGATGAGTAACAATCTCATATAGTCTACCATATAGTTCTGGATCTGGTAGTTCAGCAACAATGACTGCATCCACTTTGTCTGAAGTATCTAATTTATCTTTTTCTTGAAGTATTATTAGAAGATGTGCATGTGGAAGGCCTCTTTTTTGAAATTCAATGGTATATACATAAGCAAGACATTTGCCAAATAACTGATTTATAGTGAAGTCACGTATTAATTCATTTAATTTAATCTTAAAAACTCTGGCTACTAAATCTGGTCGATCTGAAGCAGTTTGTCCAAGAAGTAGATTTAGTGTAATTTCTGGCCATTGTGGATTACATGTAAATGTCACAAATAGATCGGGTTTGCCAAATTTTGTCACAATAGCCATAGCATCATTGTATCTTTCTCTCATATTCCGAGGAGATCCTTGAAAGGAAGATGGTAAAATGATGGCTTTGCCAGCTGTCATGTCTCTGCTTGTAGCCACGTCAGCAACATAGTCCATGAGTCCAGAATATTGTTCTACACGGAGTTTATCTTGTTGATATTTGATAAAGTTTAAATTATTTGCCTCAACTTGCAAATATGAATCAATAATCCATTGTTGTGTTAGTTTCCCACCACATAAAATTGGATTAAATACATTGCGAATGGCAATTTGAGCTACTTTAAATTCAAGCATAGAAACATTATTTCGGATTCTGGCTTTAGCATTTGGGTAACTGGGAAGAGTTAATTTTGGTTGCCAACCTGCTTCTCCGTGTGGGAAAAAGATGGGATATGTCATTGGATCTAAATTTGGACTTAAGATACTCATATTAATAAACGGTTGGTCCTCATTTCTAGGATATATTCGAATGTCTCTTTGAAATGGTGGTTCTCCTTCATCATTCTGAAACACCATTGCAACCTCATTTGTTGTTGGCAAGTTATAACGACGTTTATCAGTATGTCTGTCTCTTTTAAGCACCATATTAACCTTCGGCATTGGTAATTGATGTGTTTGTGAATGAAGTAGTTGTTCATTTTCTACTTCTGCCAATTTTTTATAAGCTTTACTGTAGGGATTGTTGTCCATAATGTTATTTAGCTCTATGAAAACAGTGGGTAAGCATTTTTTATTTTCTTCCATCTGCATACGTTGGTCAACAGCTTCCATTGTATCTAGGACATATAGTTGAGCGAATTTTCTTTTATTTCCTTCCTCTGGATGTAAATGGGAAGTGCGATGATAAATTTGTCCTTGGACTTTAAAACAGTAAGGACCATGTCCGGGTACATTAGCAGCTAATGTTGCCCCCATGGATGCAAAGGATATGGCACTATTGTAGGATCTTATGTTTGTCTTAAAATTTTTGTAGTTTGGAAAAGTAGGTTCAGTCATAATATTTTGTAAATAAATTGGAAATTCTTTCCTTTCTGGAAGTTTGAACTTGCCTTTTTGACAACAACTAATAAATTGTCCATCTCTGGGTCTCTCCTGTTTAAAATAATAAGCCTCACAAAACTGACATTGAGTAGTCATGTCCCCACAACTATGAACCTCTACTGCTAAAGACTTGAGTAGAGGACAATTTGCAAAGCATATAGGATTTTGACTTTCATATTCATCAGGTGAAATGTCATATAATGTTTCAACAACAGGTTCTAAATGTTTTGTTTTTTTCGTTGCTTTTCTTGGTATATGTTGTATTGTTTGAGGTAAAATGTCATGTAATGTTTCATGAAACGGTTCTAAATGCTTTGTTTTCTTTGTTGCTTTTTTTGGTATCTCTTGTATTTTTTCTGGTAAAATGTCATCTGATGTTTGAGCAACAGGTTGTAAATGCTTTATTTTCTTTGTTGTTTTTTTTGACATATCTTTAATTTCTGCAAGTGACAGTCTTTTGCTTGCAATTCTTTTGCGTTCTTTTTCTCGTCGAATTTCCTTCTTCTCCGGTGTCTGCTGGCTGTCTGCTCTCTGTCGTCGTTCTCTAGCTTGGCGTCTTTTCTTTTCTTGTTTACTCTCGTTATCAGCCATGTTAATCTGTAAAAATAAAATAATGTACCATTAGTTTATTTTGAGATGTTAAGTTGTTTTTCATGACAAATAGTTATCAATAGTGTGTTAACATTTTATACTTAATCAATTTCAATGCGGTCAATTGAATAAAAGTCTAAATAAGGCCATCAGATAATTATTTAAAGACATTTTTATTTATTAAACATGTATCCAAAAGCAAGTGTTTCAGTAACTAAAAAGGTATTTTCAAAGAGATGTTATGTCCTTATTTACAGCACTATTCAATTTGTCAAATGGCAATTAAATTAGGGTTTAGGACTGGAATGTTACAATGACAAATTGTATAGATTCTGTGTTTTTAGACTTTTTTGGACTATGCCAATTTATTCTTTAAGTTTACATTGAAGTTTGTATTTAGTGTTAAAGATTATTGGCCCTAAAAGACAAATAAGAGATAGATGATAGATATTACTTTTTATACTGTACCTTGGTTGAAGTTTGATTTCAAGCAAAATTCTTTGTTGGTCCTGTGTTGAAAGCCTTCGTCCGATGGTCTGGTCCTGTGTTGAAAGTCCTCGTCCGATGGTGTAGTCCTCTGTTGAAAGTCCTCGTCCTCTGGTGTGGTCCTCAGTTCCAACTCCTGTTCCGATGTTCTTGACGCAGTATCTGTTATAAAATAAAAATGAAAATGTTATGTTATTTGAATGTCTTTGTATTAATGAAAAAATGGCATTATTTCTGTGTTTTTCTACAATCCTTTTTGGTGCGCCACAATTTTGGTATGCTTCTGTAGGCTATTTTCTAAGGCTTATAGGTGGTTAAACATTAAAGAAGAATATTAATTAATTTTTCTCTTTTTTTACTTGTTATACTGTACCTTGGTTGAAGTTTGATTTGAAGCAGAATCTTTGTTGGTCCTGTGTTGAAAGCCTTCGTCTGATGGTCTGGTCCTGTGTTGAAAGTCCTCGTCCAATCGTCTGGTCCTCTGTTGAAAGTCCTCGTCCGATGGTGTAGTCCTCTGTTGAAAGTCCTCGTCCAATGGTCTGGTCCTCTGTTGAAAGTCCTCGTCCGCTGGTGTGGTCCTCAGTTGAAACTCCTGTTCCGATGTTCTTGACGCAGTATCTGATATAAAATAAAAATGAAAATGTAATATTATTTTAATGTATTTGTATGAACTAAAAAATGACATTATTTCTTTGTTTTTCTACAATCCCGTTTGGTGTCCACCACTTTTGGTATGCTTATTTAGGCCTTTTTCTAAGGCTTATAGATTGTTAAACATAAAATAAGTATCTAAATGTACTTTGGTATGTGTTTGTGTGAGTTTTCATACAATCCTGTTTGGTGCGCACCACTGTTGGTATGCTTATTTAGGCTTCTTTCTAAGGCTTATAGGTTGTTAAACATAAAATAAGAATGTAAATGTAGTTTGCTATGTGTTTGTGTGAGTTTTCATACAATCCTGTTTGGTGCGCACCACTGTTGGTATGCTTATTAATGTTGTTTTGTAATGCTTATAGGTTGTTAAACATAAAATAAGAATGTAAATGTAGTTTGCTATGTGTTTGTGTGAGTTTTCATACAATCCTCTTTGATGCGCACCGCTGATGGTATGCTTATTAATGTTGTTTTGTAATGCTAATAGGTTGTTAAACATAAAATAAGAATCTAAATGTAGTTTGCTATGTGTTTGTGTGAGTTTTCATGCAATCCTGTTTGATGCGCACCACTGTTGGTATGCTTATTAATGTAGTTTTGTAATGCTAATAGGTTGTTAAACATAAAATAAGAATGTAAATGTAGTTTGTTATGTGTTTGTGTGAGTTTTCATACAATCCTGTTTGGTGGGCACCAATGTTGGTATGCTTATTTAGGCTTCTTTCTAAGGCTTATAGGTTGTTAAACATTAAAATAAGAATTTAAATGTAGTTTGCTATGTGTTTGTGTGAGTTTTCATACAATCCTGTTTGATGCGCACCGCTGATGGTATGCTTATTAATGTTGTTTTGTAATGCTAATAGGTTGTTAAACATAAAATAAGAATGTGCTATGTGTTTGTTACAATCCTGTTTTGTGTGTACCAGTTTGTGTGTACCATATGTTGCATACTTTGGCCCTCATTCAATTGCAGTTTGGCCAATTCAATAGGGTTCTAAATGTGCTTATTTGGAGCCCTATTGAATTGTCCAAAATATCAATTGAATGAGGGCCTTTGTTTGCTGGATTTGTTATATTGTGAGGGCCTCATTGAATTTGGTTTTTCAATAGGGCTCTATATAAGCACAGAGCATATTTTTGAACAGAAGTTTTTAGTTAAATTGAGCCAAATGTGCTTATATAGAGCCCTATTGAAATGGTAAATCACATTTGAATGAGGCCCTCGGCCATTAAACATATTTAGGTCCTGAATCAATTGCGTTTTGACCAATTGAATAGGGCTCTATATAAGCACATAAAAAAATTTTGGACAGAAGTTTTTAGTTAGTGAAGACCTATTATGTGCTTATATAAAGCCCTATTCAATTAGCCAACTCAGAATTGAATAAGGCTCATGGTTCGGTTCTTTTTTATACTTAATACTTTACCTTGATTGAAGTGTGGAATGACAGAGGGTCCCCTCCTGCCAATCTTAATCCGCCGGTCTTCTTGTAGTGTCTGTTTGAAAAATAAAGTGAAATAGTGAATTATAGAATTTTTTATTTGTATTTAACAAACCATGGCCTTTTCAGCATTTAAAGTATTTTTGTATCTTACCTCTTCTTCTTTGTTGGTGTTCTTTAAAAGGGATTGTGCTTCACAGTGCACAGTGCAAATTGTTGAGAGACGCTGTTGATGCAGAGTCTGTTTAAATATTAAAAAAAGTAGAAAGATTGAGTTTTAGGTGATCTATTAAATTGCAGTAAATTAATTTCATTGAAATATACTTCTGTAATTAATTTGAATTAACATTATTTTTTGGTAGGGTCTACACACATATGTCACATACATGAAGCACATTTCCATAGTTGAAAGTAATTTTTTTGTGTGCGTGTGACATATCACTATACATGAATCACATTTTAATTGTTAAATTAACCTTATTTTTATTTTTGGCCAACATACATAAATGTGTGTGTGACATGTGACTATAGATGATACACATATATGTGCGTGTCACATATCAGTATACATGACTCATATTTTAATAGTATTTTAATAGTCCCAACTTATTTTTTTGTAATGTAATTTAAATGTAGTTGTTTAATTAGTTTGTTGCAGGGGCAATACACATAAATGTGCATGTAACATGTCACTATACATTATACACATAAATGTGCGTGTCACTTGTCAGTATACATTATACGCATATATGTGCGTGTCACTTGTCAGTATACATTATAGACATATATGTGCGTGTCACATGTCAGTATACATTATAGACATATATGTGCGTGTCACTTGTCAGTGTACATAAACCTCTTTGTCTTCTTTAATTTATTTTTTTGATGTCCTGTCTTGAAAATAAGTAATATATTATAGCTTACCTCTCAGTTGTAATTTGCACAATGTAAAGTAGTAAATTAGGAAAGAATTATCTTCTCAAGTTTTAGCAGCAGTTATCTCCGAAGTCACTCTGTTCATCACCTGAGGAGAAATGTATTTTTCTCTGTCAAATAGACAGTATTTATCAACTTGTAGAACATTCTGGAAAGTTAGACCGTTAGAACGTAATACGCATGCGCTATTTGCGTTCCAGCTTACAATTTGCGTTCCATCCGCCATTTTGTGCGTAGTAGTGGTTAAAATGGTGTTTAATATGAGTGTGATCCGTTCCGCATAGTATGTGTTTCATTATTGCGAGTAAGTGTAGTGTAGTTACGTCTGGAGCCTCGTTTTCGTTTTGTTCGGCGGCCATTTTTTCTCTCGCTTAGCCGATTTTCGGTCGTTTAAAGTCTTTGTTTTGACTTAAATGGACGTGTAAATTAACTTTTGGAGGTGCCGGATGCCCCCCCGTGCTGTAAGTAAGCTTTTTATGTGTTTGTTGTGTTTATTTCTTGTGTTTGTGATGTTTTGATGCGCGGCGGTTGGAATGGGTCTTTCGCGGACGTATTTTTTTCCGATGCGGCCGTATTTTGTTGCGATGTTGCCGTATTTTTTTGCGATATACGCAGTTAGCTTTTACGTGTACGACGCAGTGTATTTGTTTCTAAGTCGTGCGTATGTGTGTTAAGAGCGTGTGAAGGGCCTTTTTTACTGTTTTTTTGTTAAGTCTTGCGTCTGTGTGTCTAAGTGTAAGCGGGTGTGAGGCGACTTTGAGTTTTTTTTTGTTATGAAGTTGTGTGTGTGTGTATGTGTGTGTTAACAGACGTTGTTGGGTTTTTGTTGGCTGGGCGGTTGGGTTTATTCTGTTAAAAAAGTCGTGTGTGTGTATGTGTGTGTTAACACAGCCGACGTTGAGCCTCCACAACCGCAAATGCGGGCCCTCGCTTCGCGAGGACCCGCATTTGCGGCGAACTGCGTCCCTCGCTTCGCGAGGGACGCAGTTCTTGCGGGATCGCTACGCGAGCCCGCAAGCGTGAGCAACGACTCGTACGCTCACAACTATATATGTGATGGATCAGAACACAATAGTCTAAGTTGGTGAAGTGAAATGAGAAAAATATATACATAAAACTATTTTTTAGAAATAGAAAATTGGCATGTGCGTATGTATTCACCCCCTTTGTTATGAAGCCCATAAAAAGCTCTGGTGCAACCAATTACCTTCAGATGTCACATACTTAGTGTAATGATGTCCACCTGTGTGCAATCTAAGTGTCACATGATCTGTCATTACATATACACACCTTTTTTTAAAGGCCCCAGAGGCTGCAACACCTAAGCAAGAGGCACCACTAACCAAACACTGCCATGAACACCAAGGAACTCTGCAAACAAGTAAGGGTCAGTGTTGTTGAGAAGTAAAAGTCAGGGTTAAAAAAATATCCAAATCTTTGATGATCCCCGGGAGCACCATCAAATCTATTATAACCAAATGGAAAGAACATGGCACAAAAGCAAACCTGCCAAGAGACGGCCGCCCACCAAAACTCACGGACCGGGCAAGGAGGGCATTAATCAGAGAGGCAACACAGAGACCTAAGGTAACCCTGGAGGAGCTGCAGAGATCCACAGCAGAGACTGGAGTATCTGTACATAGGACGACAATAAGCCGTACGCTCCATAGAGTTGGGCTTTATGGCAGAGTGACCAGAAGAAAGCCATTACTTTCAGCAAAAAACTAAATCGCACGTTTTGAGTTTGCAAAAAAGGCATGTGGGAGACTCCCAAAATGTATGGAGGAAGGTGCTCTGGTCTGATGAGACTAAAATTGAACTTTTCTGCCATCAAAGAAAACGCTATGTCTGGCGCAAACCCAACTCATCACATCACCCAAAGAACACCATACCCACAGTGAAACATGGTGGTGGCAGCATCATGATGTGGGGATGTTTTTCAGAAGCCGGGACTGGGAAACTGGTCAGAGTTGAGGGAAAGATGGATGGTGCTAAATACAGGGATATTCTTGAGCAAAACCTGTACCCCTCTGTGCATGATTTGAGGCTATGACGGAGGTTCACCTTCCAGCAGGACAATCACCCCAAACACACTGCTAAAGCAACACTTGAGTGGTTTAAGTGGAAACATGTAAGTGTGTTGGAATGGCCTAGTCACAGCCCAGACCTCAATCCAATAGAAAAGCTGTGGTCAGACTTAAAGATTGCCGTTCACAAGCACAAACCATCCAACTTGAAGGAGCTGGAGCAGTTTTGCAAGGAGGAATGGGCAAAAATCCCAGTGGTAAGATGTGGCAAGCTCACAGAGACTTATCCAAAGCGACTTGGAGCTGTGATTGCCGCAAAAGGTGGCTCTGCAAAGTATTGATTTAGGGGGGTGAATAGTTATGCACATTGACTTTTTCTGTAATTTTGTTCTATTTGTGGTTTGCTTCACAATAAACAAAAAAAACATCTTCAAAGTTGTGGGCATGTTCTGTAAATTAAATGATGCAAATCATCAAACAATCCATGTAAATTCTAGGTTGTGAGGCAACAAAACACGAAAAATGCCATGAGGGGTTAATACTTTTGCAAGGCACTGTTTATTATTGCATGCAGCCTATTCTATAAGATGGAGTATTTACACTAAAGAATGGTTCTAATTGGATAACACCCCAAAGTCGTTTTTTTAGTTTAAGTTATTCTTAATGAACTTGAATAATTGGCTATATGTAGTGTTATTATTTTTTTTTTAAGTGTATCAGTCCTTGGAAATTCTGTTTTTGTTGCTGTATTTATATGCAAATGAGCAGCTCATGCATATTAATAAGTTGTTATTGTGTGCTAATTAGAATTACAGTTTGCTTGATTGTCTATTTAGTAGACAAAATGAAGAGCTGCAATTGCAGTTACACCCCTCTCCCACCCTTATCAAGTACTCTGAGCGAACCATTAGCCTACTGAGCCGCACATTAGCATACCGACATGCACAAAATCAAGGAGCTGCAAAATCAATTCTAAATATTTCAGAAAACATGGCCTGTGGAGAAAAACTGCTATGCAAAATATAGCCTGGCATTCGTTTCGCCACTCTACACAATATATACCCATTTTTTTATGCTTTTTACAATGAAATTAATGTCCTGTTGGGGTGACAGAGTCCCTTTATTTCCTCTTGATACTAGGATTATCAATACAACCTAATGTAAACATACGTCAATCATATCAACCAAAAATATTATATATTCTGCACAGAGCTGCACCGCACGGCTCTTCTGCTTTGTGCTGAGCTCGCCAAGTTCTCCTTTATTTGAGGGAAGCTCTTATTATTTTGCTGTTCTCTGGCATGAAAAAAGCAATACGAATCTCAGAGGACGACAAGAAAAGGCCCCAGGGCGCAGCCGCGCGCTGTGTAATCTAATCAAATACCTCATCCATTATGTGCAGATAATAAGAAAATTGCTTCTCCGCGGTGTTCAAAAGGTGCACTGAATCGTGTCTGCCATTGTTTTGTTTTTTTATTATTTGACACCTGAAGAATATTTTGGCGGTGTAGGCGTCATCCGAAAAAAGTGCATTCCGTGTTCGAGGAGGTCAAAAATCACATTTTCTAATAAAATCTTTCCTTAGTTTCCATCTGTCATGTCATTCAAAGTGTTCAAACTTGTGTAAAAATTGCAAGTGCGGAGTGAAAGGTGCAAGCTCACAGGGAAAGATGTTTTATGTTCCTGGGAATGGATCTGACAATGCTTTACCGGAAGAGCTTGCAATCTAATTGTGGCAAGCAGGAAAATAACAATCTATACTCCATTTAATAGGGTGACAAAGGAGGACAGTGAGAGAGAGGAGGTAGAGAGGGAGAGAAGAAGGGAGAGAAGGAGGAAGAGAGAGAGAAAGGGAGGGGGAGAAATGGAGAGAGAGAGCGAGAGAGGCAGAGAGAGAGGGAAAGAGAGGGAATGTTAGAGAGAAAGGGAGAAAGATAGAACGCACACAGAGTGCAGAGAGAGGACCAGAGAGAGACAGAGGGCACAGAGAGAGAGAGAGAGAGAGCGCACTCACACAAAAAGGGCGCACTGAGAAGGAGAGTTCGCACAGAGAGAGAGAGGGCACACAGAGACAGCGCAGACAGAACATTCCATATGACACCGTCATTTATGACAGGCAAGTTACTCGTTTTTTAAATAATACAGGCATTTTATTGATGAATCTTTATACATTGGTTCCATAAATGTACAAAAGTCTAAGGAGGTATTTAAATAATAACATTTGCGTTAGGAAGCACTGGCAATACCAATTGCCAAATTTCATTATTAGCAGATATACCCACCTGTTCCATCATACATATAACCTTCTCCCAATATGTAGAAGTATATCAGCAGAAATAAAAATGGAGACTGCCACCACGGTATAATTGCATATAATCACTAATATAGTTTGTAAAGCATGCATAACGCTCCAGGGGAGAGCAGGCGCACTTTACAAACCATTTGTATGGATTTCCGTACATGCCGCAGTGCGTATGCGTGTCTCCAGCCACCATGCGCAAAACTCGGCACCATCAGCGCATGCAACAGAGGGGGGGAAAGGGACAGAGAGAGGGAAAGGGGAAAGAGACAGAGGAGGAAATGGGGAAAGAAACACAGGGGAGGGAGGAAGGAGGAAAGAGACACAGGACAAAGGGGCAAGGAGACAGAGGGGGAAAGGGACATAGGGGAGGGAGGAGGGGGGGAAAAGACACGGGAATGAGGGAAAGAGACAGAGGGGAAAGAGTCACAGGGGAGGGAGGAGGGTGGGAAAGAGACACAGGGGAGGGAGAGGGGGGAAAGAGACACAGGGGAGGAAGTGGGGCGGGAGAGACACATGAGAGGGAGGAGGGTGGGAAAGAGACACAGGGGAGGAAGTAGGGGGGGAAGAGACACAGGGGAGGGAGGAGGGGGGGAAGAGACACAGGGGAGGGAGGAGGGGGGAAAGAGACACAGGGGAATGAGGGAAAGCAACAGAGGGGAAAGAGTCACAGGGAGGGAGGAGGGGGGGAAGAGACACAGGTGATGGAGAGGGGGAAAGAGACACAGGGGAGGGCGGGAAAGAGACACAGAAGGGGGGGGACACACATGTAATATTATAAGGTCATTTACGTCGGGTAAACGACTAGTAATTATTAAATGGTGTATTTCTAATTTATATCTATGTAGATCGTTAGATAGATAGATAGATAGATAGATAGATAGATATTGAGTAGTAGAGATAAGGTTATAAAATCATTAGTTATTTTTCCATAAATACATTAAAATATATACAATGTTCCTAACGTCTCATTATTGCATCTTCTTTGACACTTTGTTCTGTTTCTTTCCCACGTTGCCAGAATGTAATGCACTTTGTATCTGGTCACACTCCAGTCACTGTCCATATTACATTTCTAGTGACCTATTACCCAATGTTATTATAAAGGAGAATGATATGCAGATACTTTGTACAACTTCTCTATACTATACAGCAGAGGGTTACTCCGTGTCTGGTTCTCCCTCCATAGTAACAGCTTCTCCAGCGCATTTTACAGACGCTCTTCCGCCTACTCTCCATATATACCATTTTTGTAACTAAATATAGCACCAGGGACATTGTGTCTGCAGCTGTTACATACAATACCTGGAGAAATAGAATAACTGCAGATTTCTAACACATTCATACTATCTCTATTTAAATTGACTTTGCTATTATTACCAGCAGAAAAATGAGTTCATTTTCAAGAGCATACATTGTACAAGCAGATTTTCTCTGCAGTATATCATTTCTGAAATATTTAGGGGCTCAGTATGCTAATGTGTAAGTAATTAATAAGGGTAGGAGAGGGGTATAATTGCCAGATAACATTGCAGGTCTTTATTTGACCACTACAGAGACAGACAAGCAGACTGTAATCCTAATTGGTACATCAAAGCAGCTAATTAATATGCACGATTTGCTCATTTGCATATACATGGAATTTCCAAGGACTGATTAACTTTAGAAAATAATGCATAACACAACATAAAGATAGTTTTTCATGCTCTTTAATAATAACTTATGAGGTAATGACATGATGTGTACAGTGTTTCCTCTTCTTTAGCACCCTTTTAATGATTTGTCATTTGATATTTGAATCCTACCCTTTTCCCTGCACATGCAAGCTTAGCTACAAATACTGCAAATCCTGCTTCTGCAGAAATGTAAACTCCTCTATAATAAATAAAACCTTCACTAAAGAAGCTTAAATATCTCCAGCAACTAGAAAAAACATTAAAACATATTTATTTGTTTTTCAAAATCCTTGTTCCTGTCTAATTATGCTTTATATACTTTTCATAATACTATTTTTTTTATTTCTAATGTGGGCTTACCTCCACTTTCTATGCTTTGTTTGTATTTGCTTTCAATGGGCCTCATTCTATTATCGGCCGCAGCCGTTGCGGGGCCGCAAGGACCGGCCGCAAGCTATTCTGCTATTCTATTCCCTTACGGCCGGGGATTCCGGCAGGCTTGCGGCCGGTGCCTTGCTATCTCTTGCGGCCGATCGCGCCGGAGGAAAGCCTTTGATCTAAAACAGAGATTTGCAATTCAATTGCTCCGGGAAACCTCTCTGCAAGGCTAAAAACGAGCCGCAGTTACTTGCAGGAAAAAGGTCTCGCTAGCACCAATTAAGCACATAAAATAGCTCAAATAAAGCCATCCTGCACTTTGAGAAGACTATAAAGGGATTTTAGGTGTTAGAAAAAATAGCACATAATTATCCTGTACTCAAATCCGTAAAATATTTAATTTTTAATATCCGTAAAATATACATGTAAAAAGTCCAGAGTGCTTGGAGCACCTCAGACACGCCCACGCCGCAGCCGGAAAATAAACAGTTAATTTGAACTCGGGTTTGGGCTGATGTGCAAGCTTGAGAGTGGGTTCCTTTTAATCCTCATGTCCCCCAATATGATCCCTAGCATTTACAGAGCTGTACAGTGCAGGCTTGAATTTATTTTTCAGTTTTTATATTTCACAGATTACGGCCGGTTCCAAGATATGCGGCCGGCCGTAAAAAGAGATCCTTGCGGGGCCGTATAATAGAATCGCGAGTTAACTGAACCCTCGCAAGGAATCGCAGCCTTACGGCCGATTTACGGCCGATAATAGAATGAGGCCCATAGTATGTAAATTACAGTTTATTTATATGTAACAAATAGCCCCTCTCTAGCCAGCTAAGTGCATGTTCTTTGTTTGTGGGTGGGGGAGGAGGTGGCTGTGAAGTAACATGCTTGCAGTGTGCTGCACTATAGTAAAAGAAATAGGGCATGGGAGCACATGGGCAAGCTCACTGTGTCTGTACCACCCAGCTCCTGGGTGCACACTCTGATACAGGATATATTAGTTCAGTATACTAGCTCTGCCTCTCACTACATACCAACCACCATGATCTCCTCCTCCCTCAGGTCCTGAAAGCACCATAATCAGCTCAGTATTTTGTCTAACCTTTATGGCGTGAAAAGTCTCATCATTATTTTTGGTTGTTAATGTTTTGTTCCTTAAATGTTTTTTCTGCCATGAACTTTGCAATTCTAGGTAATTATAGAGGGTTTTTATATATATGGTTGCCATGGATCTGAATGTCCTTTCTCTGCAGGTTAAGTTTTGATGAGGGAAGGTCATGGAGCAAATACACTTTTACATCAAATCCGCTGTTTGTTGATGGGGTTTTGGGAGAGCCAGGAGAGGAGACGTTAATTATGACGTAAGTACAAAATAATGGTGAATAATTATGGCATATATTTATCAAAGAGGACATTTGTAAAAGTGGAGATAAAAAATAGTTAAATATTACCATCTCCTATATCTGCTGTAGGAGCAATTTAAAGGGACATGGAAGGTTTCTGGATTTTACTGGGTATATACTATTCTTGTGTATGTACTTTCTTTTATGTACTTTATTTTATTAAGAAGTTCTTATTAGTTGTGTTTTTTCTGCTTAAAATCAAACAAATAGTCCCTGTATAGGCCTACCCACTGCAGCTCATGAAGACACCGACTCTGTAGTACTTGCTGTGCTGTGTCTCATACAAACCAATCAGTAAACATCTCTCTGCCACGTTCTGCAACATGCTACTGAGACGTGGTCCCTGATAGGCTAGGACACCACACTGCACATACAGCACTACAGAGCCTGTGTCTGCATATGCTGCAGTGGGCAGACCCATACAGTGATTATTTGTTTGACAAAGCTTAAAAGCACTTCTAAATTAAATACATAAAAGTAAATAAATAAACATGTATATTATAAGCCTTATTAAATTGTGATTTGGCCAATTGTATAGGGCTTTATATATTCACAGCATATTTTTTTTTACAGAAGTTTTTAGTTAGTGATCTTCTATCCAAAAGCAAGGTCTTCGCTAACTAAAAACTTCTGTAAAAAGATATGCTATGTGCTTATATAGAGCCCTATTCAATTGGACGAATCGCAACTTAATAAGGCTGTATATATCTAGTAAAATCCAGAGTCTCCCTAAGGGTAATAGGGGACTCCAGACGTGGACCCCTTGCTCACTGTGCCTTAGGGAGTTCAGCTGCACCTCACTGACGAGGCCCATAAAGGCCGAAACGCGTCTGGATATTTGCTGTTTCTCCTGTTCAGGGTAGAATTGCCTGGTATTTCGGGGCTGGATCACTCTTTTGAGTGAGACCAGACTGATATACTACAGGATATTTCTCCCTGTGAAGGGCACAAGTGAGCTAAAAGAGGTTGCTCTCAGAGTAGCTTATCATGGCTATAGAACCAACCTATTAAGGTTGGTTCGTTCTCTGATGAGCATCTCTGACTTTGTTGTTTTCTATATGCAAATTGCCTTTTAGGGTTTAGTCTCCCTAAGGGTAATAGGGGACTCCAGACGTGGACCCCTTGCTCACTGTGCCTTAGGGAGTTCAGCTGCACCTCACTGACGAGGCCCATAAAGGCCGAAACGCGTCTGGGATTTGCTGTTTCTCCTGTTCAGGGTAGAATTGCCTGGTATTTCGGGGCTGGATCACTCTTTTGAGTGAGACCAGACTGATATACTACAGGATATTTCTCCCTGTGAAGGGCACAAGTGAGCTAAAAGAGGTTGCTCTCAGAGTAGCTTATCATGGCTATAGAACCAACCTATTTAGGTTGGTTCGTTCTCTGATGAGCACCTCTGACTTTGTTGTTTTCTATATCTAGTAAAATCCAGAACATTTTTATATCCCTTAAATATACCTAAAGAAACTGGATTTTAGGTGGAACTTGCCCTTTAATATTGCTCAATGATAAAGGTCAACTTGGATTGGTCAGAGTCATGTTATCACCACCATGCATGTATATAAAACCAACCAAGCCTTATATATTACTTGAGTATAGAGTTTCCCTCTCTGTTACCAGATGGGAGCTTATTATCTCTACCTATTAAACAAGGATAGGCTTTAGTTTTGTAGCCTTGGCCAATGAATGAGAATTGGTAATTGTTTCTGTTTCTTTTAGGGTCTTCGGACATTTCAGTCACCGATCAGAATGGCAACTCGTGAAAGTGGACTACAAGTCAATCTTTGACAGGCGATGCACCCCAGAGGATTACCTGCCCTGGAAACTTCACAATCAGGTACCAGGATATTTGGATATTTGGATATTTGGATTTGATCAAGTTTAACGAAAAACATCTGCATTTCAAAAATGATAAATAAGGTTTACTGTAGCAAAACAGAGTCACTTTGTGGCTTCTAAAAGGAGCAGACCAAGTATTTTCCAAACTGAAAATTAATATCAGATATAATATAGTAGATTATATTATTTTTCATACTCTACCTAACGCAAATGTTATTATATCAAAATTTAGAATGCTATATTACAGGGAATTAGTTATAGTTTTCTAAACAAATACATTTGTTAATATTTGAAATAAAGTTTGATTTAAAAAAACAAAAAATCTTTAAAATCTTACTTGGAAGAAACCGACAGCCTAACAGGATGTTAGTTTTAAGCCCCACCCACTTACTTCCTGTTTCTGTATGAACAACTCTAGCCCGCAGTGAAGCTGTGTCTGGCCAAAGATGTGAAATAAACTCATTGGCTAGCACCACTCATCTATAGAAACAGGAAACAGGATGCTAGTGGGCCAAACTTGAAACCAAAAGTATGCCAGGCAGCCAAAATGTCTGAATCTTCACACAAATGCTTGCCCCAAACTGACACCATTTATCCTTGACCTTCTTCCATAATTAGACAAGACATTCTGCTCCCTACTCTTGGTCTTTTTTTTTTGTGCTTTTTGCTATTTTAATGTGATAAACAGATCCATTGACTTGAATGATAAAAAGATGGTTACCTGAAGGGACATGGAAGGTTCCTGGATATCACTAGGAATATAATATCCCTGTGTATCTATATACTTTTATTTACTTTATTGTATTAAGAAGTGCTTATAAGCTCTGTTTGCAAAGCCTAAAAGCGAACAAATATTACTTGTTCCGATCTTCCTATTTTTGTCCTTATTTTCCAGTAGCGCAGACTCCATCCCAGGAGCACCTAAGTAGGTTTCCTCCCCTCCTTAGTCCCATCCAGCACGCCTGAGCAGTTAGTGCATCACAACAAAGCAGCCCACAGGGACACAACATTATAAGCCACAGAACCCACTATTAGAGGAATTTAATTGCCCCCCAGATTTCGATGTTTCCAGCTCATGTGTTATTTATATCCCCTGATTGCACATTCCAATTCTGAGAATGGTTTTCTGCCCGTGCCCCATTTCTTCCTTATGTTCACGTCAGCCCTGACATGTACACGCTCACCCGCTCCGAGCTCGCCAGCTTTTGATTGCGAGTTGTCAGCTGCTAGAGGCAGCGTCAGACTGAATATTGTACAGCCTGGCAGTGATGGATGGTGGAGATGTCTTCTAAATAGCAAAGAGGGTTAATGTCACTTTCGGAGGATTTCTAATGGGAAAGTTTAACATGTATTGGTGTGTTATCCGCTGGGAATCCAGGTAATAACTGAGACGTCTGGCTTGTTAACCTCAACAACCAAAACATTTGGAAGTTTAAAAAAGGCAGACATCCAGAGGAGTTTTCAAGGATAACTTTCTATAAAATAACTGCTACGGAAAACAATAGAAAAAAGTTGTGATTTCCATTGATTATTCAAAAGAGAGTTGATACTGTACGGCCCCCTCTCTGCCAGGATTTCAAGGTACATCTGTGTACCCCAACATCATTTAACTTATGGTGGCAAAAGAGCGACAGAAGCCTCCGCCGTACAAATAAATAAATAGTATATTTGTGTTCACATTTGCATGTCTAAAAATAAGGTAAAAAACGTATTTCATGCTCGCAATTCCCGCAAATACAGTTATTGCACTGCATTCTGGGAAACTGGGCGGGGACATGCAAATGAGGCCACATTGCATTTTTACTCTTTAATCCAAAATCACTTTATACATGGCTCTTTTTAGGCATATGCCTGATGTATTACTCAGTTTCAAAGCATAGCATAGGATGGATTATATACAAGTCAGGAGACTTACCCACAGATAGCTGTTTCGATCTTAAATTGATCTCATCAGTTTGGGTTCTGGTTCTTAAACACTTGTCCATTAAAGGGATATGGAAGGTTTCTGGATGTTACCAGGTATATAATATCCCTGTGCATTTCTTTTCTTTTCTGTACTTTATTAAGAAGTACTTATAAGCTCTGTTTTTACTGCCTAAAATCAGACAAATAATCCCTGTATGGGTCTGTCCACTGCAGCATATGCAGACACAGACTTTGCTGTACTTGCCATCTCCTTGTAACATTCTGCAACAGGCAGCTGAGATGCGGTCCCTGATAGGCTAGGACACTGCACTGCACATCCAGCCCTACAGAGTCTGTGTCTGCATACGCTGAACAGAGCATAGCCATACAGGGACTATTTGTTTGATCTTAGGCAGTAAAAACAGAGCTCATAAGCACTTCTTAATAAAGTATATAAAAGTAAATCAGGGATATCATATATGTAGTATGCCATGATTTAATTGTTTAAGGACTCATATTGTCAGTGGTTTGTGAGTATGTCCAAGAGAGCATGACATTGTTACATTGGGATTATGTGTTATCGTGTGGTTATATGTTGCCTGTACATGGTTATTATGTATCCTAGGTATAATATATTAATGGGGAAATATGTTATGGGTTATAATGTGTTAGTATTATATTGTATATTGTATTATGGAGTGCTAGCTATGTTTTGATTAGTCAACCCTCCCCCATTGTATAAACTCTCAGTCAGGAGTTGCCCATATGGTCCTGAAGGTAAACACTTGAAATGATAGTAGTCAGGAACAAAGGGATCTCCACAGACACAGAGGCACCATAACCCCAGGGGGTCTACAGGGATTCCCACTCAGAGAATCAGGGCAAAGTCCAGAGGGCAGGGAGATGTTTCTCCCTTGAAAGCCAGAGACCAAATAAATTATGTAGCCACACCTAGTGAGCGGACCTGGGAGGAGTCTCATGTTTCCCACGGTGTAAAGCTACGGGATTGGCCAGAGGCCATTTGGGGCTGACCTCAGGTAGCCCCTCCCTCTACTGTGTTGTAAAGAGTTTATATACATGTGTTTTCAAAATAAAGGTGGTTGAGAGATAGTTTTCACATAAACAAGGTGTGAGACTATTTCTGTGTGTTGTATCCACTAAGTAACCGTGATCCAGTATTCTCTGCCTGTAGCTTTTGGGCTTTGCCCTCTTCAGAAGCCATCTTTTGTGCCCCAGAGAACAGGAACTACCTCATTCTGCTGGGGTAGGTTTGAACTAGGTTCATATCAAGCCCCCAAGAAGAAGCTGATCGTGACATAGTAAAACCCAGAAACCTTCCATATCCCTTTAATGCAAGAAGGACAATGTGCTCAGTTACCTTAGAGGGGCACTATGACGTCCTCTTATGTATTTTATTGCTCATTTAAAAATGTTGTTGTGAGATGGAAAGGAGGTTCCAGAATGGATAGAATTAAGAAGTGATTGTAAACATGTTTTAAATTAATTTTTAAACCAATTTTCAACCACCACTGGACCTCAAAAACAGGGCTTTTTGGCAGAAAACTGAACAATAATTTAGGAAGAAGCCAAATCAGGAAACAAAGAATTAATCTTGAAATGTAGAGATGATGTAGATCAAGCTGCCATTTTGAATCATAAAGAAGACTGAGCACCAGAGAATCGATACCTTTGAACTGTGGATTTGGAGAAAACTGCCTAGAGTCCCTTGGACTGTGAGAAGATCCAACCAATACTACAGTAAATTAAGCCAAACTGATCACTGGAAGATCTGATCATGAGGCTAAAGCTCAAATACTTTGGCCATATCAAGACGTCAGAGGTGGAGGTGGATAGATGGGGCCATTGAAGCAATGAACACGAGCTTGATGGAACTCAGAGGGGCAGTGAGTGATAGATGTGCCTGGAGTTCTGCTGTCCATAGGGTCACAAAGAGTCGGACATGTCTGAATGATTAAACAACAACAATATCAATGATTTCTGCACCAAATCAGAACTAGCTCTGTATATTTTTAGAAAGGCACCAAAATTACTCAAAATCCCTGTGCAGAGCTACAGAGTAATATACCCAGAAATCTATATATGCAGTGGAATTTCCTTCTGTATTTATACCTAATCTGACATATATAGAGAGCTGACCTGCACTAGAGATGAATAAATAATGAAAGGATAAGAATAGGCGGAAAATTACACTTATATTATAAATGGGGTAGATAAAACATGCATTAACTGTCAATTATGAATAATGTGTTGATTATGAGCTCCGAGGCATCTATAGATGAGACACTTTACCTACTAAATTACCGTACACTTACTGTCAACCTGTCTAATTTTAATCTCTCCCACTGACTCTACATCAATTTTTCTCATTCTGATTTTTTTTTCTTTATGACACTCAACTTATTATCGAAATTCGTATGAGAAGCTTAAACTGTAAGACATGGAGAAAATATATAAAGAGCGATAATGGTTCTCATGGTTTATAAATGTCGCCAGAACCCCTCAATGGCCAATACTGGACCAGATTACACAGTTCCCCACATATATGTAGTCAGTATATTACAATGTGGGCTACACATTTAGATGCTTTATAGACTAACACATAGCAAACCCCAATATCCCCAGGTATTTAACTCTGAGCAGCATGAGACATGCCCTATACACGGTTATATTATTATTTTTTGTAGTGCATACCTTGTTGCTTACACCATTGGTCGCTTTGTCCTACCTATTTATATCATTGTCCATCTCACAATTATTCCATTCTGGATGTTGTGCTTCTTAATACAATCAACACTGGAAACAATATGATCAATAATGAAATAACGCCTCAATAAAATATCCATACATATTATTTAATAATACAATAATCCTGTTATTACGACACCCCCAAGAACGAGACCACGCTCTGTTGTTGAGGGTCAAAAGTGAACTCATATTTATTAAAACAACACACATTTTTAAACACTTCACATACACAGTAGGGGCAGTGACTACCTTTGGTCAACCCCTAATTACCTCTGGCCATTTGGACAGCGTTAAGGCGTGGGAACCAGGAGTCCCCTCCCCCAGGAGCCACCCACTAGGCGTGGCTAACTGCTCATTCTACCTCTGGCGGTGGAGAGAGTAACATCTCTCTGAGCCTGAACTTTTGCCTTGATTTTGTGAGTGGGACAACCTGTAGATTTCATGGGGTTAAGGCGCCTCTCTGTCTGTTAGGACCTTATTGTTCCTGGCTGCTATCACTTAAGTGTTTGTACTTAAGTGATTAGCCTTTGTGGCCAGCTGGGTGCCCTTCTCATATTGCAATATGTATGTTGCAATGTGTACAACATACTATAATATACATCCATATATATTATTCCATGGACGGAGGCAAAACGGACGAACCAGCAATATCAGTACATATAGATGGATCTGTCACAGCTGTAATGTCCAAAAACTGTGAATATATAAAAATATGTTCAATTCTAGCCATTATCCTTGAAGGATGCCTCCTATCTGGAAGGTGCAACTAATTGCGACTCCAATACTGGCTAGATCCCTTTTGTAAAAAGAACAATGACTTGATGGCTCATAGGGTGGATGGTAAAATGGTATACTTACTCTCTAATGACACATAGGTCCTAATTATAGAGATAATGTAAAGTAGGATCTCTTAGGATATTTCATATAGTTCACTATAATAATAAACCACTTGGATGATAACAAATAGTAAAAGATACCATCATGGTAGAGGAAGGTAGTAAAATTATTATAAATAAGCATCCTATAGCCCTAGTATAGGGACAGAAGACGTATATCAGATGCAATTTATAATGACTATATCCAAAAAGGACACCAGTCAATCAATCTAAAAAAATAGTAAACCCATAATGATGTAGATCTGGTAAATAGAAAAAGTACAATATAAAATTAAATAATTGGAAATGAAATGCCGGCTCCTTCATCTCCAACAGATGGTATGTGATATTTTGTCGGCAGATGGAATGATAATCTTACAAGGACCTGATTACAAGTTTCAATAAAACCGCCTACGTGTTTCTTCTAGTGTGACTTCTTCAGGACTTAGATCTATAACCAGCGTTTGTTCACAGGATGGCTTAGCATTACCTGGCGATTCAACTACCCTGATACTATTCCAAAAACAGACACAGTACTAACTTTATTCCAAAATATTCAACGCTGCTCATCAAGATTTTGTGAATCAGCTCAATAAGTTCAATAACATATGACAAGTTAAAAGACTAATTATAATGTTTTTACTGACCTTTATTGAATCTACTTTTCAGGTTTATACATCACATTTATACATTTATTATTTTATCCAGTGTGAGATAAAAATCTCATTACTTCCAGATAAAACAGTAACATAAAATATAGCACAAAGGGATATGTACCATGGCCTACGCGTTTCGCTAGTGTGACTTCTTCGGGGATAGCATTACCTGGTGGTCCCACTACCCTGATACTATTCCAAAACCAGACACAGAATTAACTTTATTCCAAAATATTCCACTTTACTCATCAAGACATTTTGAATCATTTTTGTAGATGAAATAAAACATGACAAATTAAGAGTCTACTTACCATGTTTTTACTGACCCATCTGCTTTAAGGGTTTATACATCAAATTTATACATTTCTTTTTTATCCAGTATGAGATTAAAAATATCATTACTTCCAGATGAAAGAGTAACATAAAACACAGCACAAAGTGATATTCATTTGTTTGGTGAAAAAGAATCTCACTTTCTATTATCAATTATTCATCCAGATCTCATGGTCATTGTGAAATACTTCAGATTTTTCTCTACAGATCTCAAAAAACAGACAAAAAGAATCATAAAACAGTGATGTGCTTTGGAGCAGGAACTCAGAGTATCTCCAGTATTCTTTCTGTGTTTTACTATTTCCCAAATTAAAATAAGTTCCTACATTTTTGATCGTCCAATTGTTGCATCAGTGAATTTGTAATGTGTAATCGGTGCCCAACCTCATACTTAGTAAGTCTGGCCTCCATTCCATGGCTCTCGTAAAAAATATCAGAGGCCTCCATTGCATGGCTCCCATAAAAAAATACCAGAGGCCTCCATTGCATGGCTCCCATAAAAAAATACCAGAGGCCTCCATTCCATGGCTCTCGTAAAAAATATCAGAGGCCTCCACTTAATGGCTCCCATAAAAAAATACCAGAGGTCTCCGTTGCATGGCTCCCATAAAAAATACCAGAGGCTCCCATTGCATGGCTCCCATAAAAAATATCAGAGGCCTCCATTGCATGGCTCTCATAAAAAATTACCAGAGGCCCTCATTGCATGGCTCCCATAAAAAAATACCAGAGGCCCCCATTGCATGGCTCCCATAAAAAATACCAGAAGCCTCCATTGCATGGCTCCCATACAAAAATAGTAGAAGCCCCCATTGCATGGCTCCCATAAAAAAATACCAGAGGCCCCCATTGCATGGCTCCCATAAAAAATACCAGAAGCCTCCATTGCATGGCTCCCATACAAAAATAGTAGAGGCCCCCATTGCATGGCTCCCATAAAAAAATACCAGAGGCCCCCATTGCATGGTTCCCATAAAAAATACCAGAAGCCTCCATTGCATGGCTCCCATACAAAAATAGTAGAGGCATCCATTGCATGGCTCCAATGAAAAAAGAGCAGAGGCCTCCATTGCATGGCTCCTATAAAAGGAGGCCAGGGGATTGTGCCAACTGCTCTATTCTTACACATGCCATGGAATGGAGGCCTTTGTCTCCATTGGAAGATGGTAAACTAGATGAGTGATGTGGTTTGCAGGACACTCTCACGATCTGGACCTTTCTTATTTCCTGTTGTCTTTTAGGGGGAAGCCTGTATTATGGGAGCCAAAAGGACGTACAAAAAACGGAGATCAGAACGAAAGTGTATGCAGGGGAAATATGCCGGCACCATGTCCTCCGAACCATGTGTGTGCACAGAGGCCGACTTTGAATGGTGAGCATATAATATATGAAAAGGATGATGTGTTGACATAGTAACCTTGTTTGAGAAATGTGACAACTTGTGGCACCAATATATTGTGTCCAATGCAACTCTCTCGTCTAGAGCACTGGTAGTCAAACTGGTCTCTACCGCCATCTAGTGGGCGATTCATGCCTTCAAGGTGGTCGGTGGTGTAATCGCTAGGTGGCGCCACTGATGAGTGATGTCACGAAAGAGACCCACAGGTCCATGCTTGGCTGGTTGGAGAGATACATAGCTAAGGGTCAGATGATTTATGCAACCAGAAATAAGATAGGTTGCTACGACACTGATGGGCGGTAACAAAATTTGGGTGGTAGGTATTAAAAGGTTGACGATCCATGGTCTAGAGCAGTCTTCACCAACATTATCCTAAGGAAACGGATCCAGGCCACATTTCTATGATATTCCTTTATCCTCATAAGTAAGTCAGTTAAACCTTCGATTGAACCTAACAAGATATCCAGAAACGAACAAAAAATGTGGACAACGTTGGAGAAACTCACATTGAATTAAAGGGATTTGGATGGTTCCTGGGTGTTACTCTGTATATAATATCCCTGTGTATCTAATTACTTTTATGTACTTTTATTAAGAAGTGCTTGTAAGCTCTGTTTTCCTGCGTAAAATCGAACAAAAAGTCCCTTTATGGGTCTGCCCGCTGCAGCTCATGAACACACAGACTCTGTAGTATTATAAATGATATTGTATATTATATTGGTATTATATATTATATTGCTAGTGAAATACAGAAATGTTCCTTATTCAAATGATTATTAATTATACAAATGATTCCAATGCCTCACACTCTCACACGCCTTGGGCCATCTCTACTAAAGGGCACATTTTTGGACAGGTAGAAAATAGAGGTTCTTGAGCCAAAAAAATTAGGACTTATACTGAGTGAGATTTCAACGGACCCCCCCCCCCCCCCAATTGTGTCATATAAAATGTTACTACTGGTAAAATGAAACAAAAAATGTAATTGATAATGGTAGATACATGTTACACTTGATTGTATAATTAAGGAATTAATTAATTAATAATTAATTAATAATTGGTAAAAATCTGTGAAAATGATTTGTGGTGGTAATATATATATATATATATATATATATATATATATATATATATATATAGTAATCTTCATTACAAGTAAAAACCATCAAGATATTAAAGAAGTATTTTGATCCACCGTTACTGATGGTATAACAAGATGGCGCATTGATCAATACCGTACTTAGAGGGACATGGACTCTCCTAACAAGTTACTTTCTTCATAATGAGAATTAAAACCAGCTTTTCTCATGACAGTGAATCATTCCTGTGATATTCTGCATTGCTTGTGCTGCATTTGAATGCTTTTATAAGACTCAGTAAGCTAATTTGTGGGTTACTGTGCTTGGTAAGAGTGGGGGATTCTACATTGGGATAGGTAGATTGTCCTTGCCTGTTTATATACTTACAAAAATCAGAGCAGCTAATTAGTATTCACGAACAGCAATTTTTCATAACGATACAACACAAAAAATGGGGAATGTCTCAGGTATGATTTCATTTAGAAATAAATGGATAGAACAATGTATTGTCAGTTTTTCAAGCTGTACAAAATTCACTTGATTTTGGGCTGTCCGAGTCCTTTTTAATGTAAAATACAATTGAGACAAATTGAGTTTGACACACGAGGATGTGCAGATGCGCAGACACAGGGATCCATGTCCCGTGGAATCGTGGCTTCACGTGGATGTGTCAGACTTTAATAAAGATGAACAACGAGCAGATGTTGTATTTGAATTAATTGGATTTGTGCAGATTTTAATCAGGATTCCCGAGAGACAGAAACAAGACTGTTTTAGGGGACAGCATTTATTACAGTGATTATAGAGGAAAATCCATTCAAATTCATATGTAGTTTTTAGGATTTTAGTTCTGATAATGGGGGATTTTGTGAATAATCCGGGTGACTGGTTTGAGGCAGATTAAGGATTTAGAAGGTCCCTGGGTGTTACCAGGTATATAATATCCCAGGGTATATATTTACTTTTATGTACTTTATTTTATTAAGAAGTGCTTATAAGCTCTGTTTTTCCTGTCTACAATCAAACAAATAGACCCTGTATGGGTCTGCCAACTGCAGCTTAAGCAGACACAGACTCTTTAAGGCTGGATGTGCAGTGTAGTGCCGTAGCCTATCAGGGACAGTTTCTCAGCAGCATGCTACAGAAAGCAGTTGAGCGATGGTCACTGATTGGTTTCTATGATACACTGCATACCCAGTACTACAGAGCCTGTATCTTCATGATCTGCAGAGGGCAGTTATTTATATGTTTAGAAAGGTGATCTGACCAACTTTATATATTTTGGGCTTTTTATTGACCCTTGTGAGATATATATATATATATATATATATATATATCACCAGCTCTGCCACTGTGAAAGGTGTATAGCTTTCCATTAGTTCTGTGGAAAGCATTACAGTTTTACTTATCACATTCCCACTGTGCAAATAGAAGTTTCCTAGAGAAGATTCTGCTGGGAAAGATTGCAGGCACACAAACAAGGGGATGGCAGAGGTGGAGATGGATAGAAAAGATAGTTAAAGCAATGAACATGAGCTTGAGGGTGCTCAGATTGGCAGCGGCTGACAGAAGTGCCTGGTGCTCTGTGGTCTATAGGGTCACAGAGAGTTAGACACAACTGAGTGACTAAACAACAACAAATTCATTCAAGCTCTCCCTCACTTCAGGAAGTTGATCAGCAGAAACTAAAATTATATGTTCCTCAGCTGCATATGAAAGTAATACTGGGGCAACAATGGTCCATAACACAAACAGAAAAGAAATAACATTTTTGCAGAGTCTCTTTAGTACAAAAAAAAAAAAAAACAGAGGAAAAACAAACAAACAAATAAGATTGTAAAAAGCAATAATTCATGAAATAGCCTTAAATTGTTTTTCCTTAAATTTCCTTTTTTCATATGCACTATATTAAATAAAAGCTGATGTAAAAACATCCTGGATGCAGTTTCTCACATCAAATGTAATTTGAGAAATAAAATGCTGTGTTTTAATCCCTCGCAGAGCGTTTCCAGTAAAGCTCTGCGTTCCAATGATATTATCAATTCCCCGTGGCCAGAGTTTTACTGAGAGTGAGAAGCTCTTGGTTTGGTAATTTGTCAGTAAGTGCTGCGCTTTGCATACAATACTGCAAAGATAGCGATGCCACTCCTGGCTCTTGTTACAATGCAGCAGATTCAAACTTTCTGCAGGACAAGTTTTTGAACTTTCTATCTGCACAATGGGAATGTGGCATCTTCATCTGTCAGTGCTATAACAAGTTTTTGGACATCTCATTGACATATTTTTCCAAGAAAACAGCCAATACAATTATGTGAGCAAATATAATGCAATAAATAATTAATAAGTAAATAATTTCACATAAAATATATAATTACTGTTGCTTAATTATTTGCTTTCATAAATTATTTTGACTATTTGATCTATCTATCTATCTATCTATCTATCCGTCTGTCTGTCTGTCTATCTATCTATCTGTTATCTATCTATCTAACTATCTACTGTCTGTCTGTCTATCTATCTATCTATCTATCTATCTATCTATCTATCTATCTATTTATCCAATCCCCTTCTTATTTTGACTATTTGATCTATCTATCTATCTATCTATCTATCTATCTATCTATCTGTCTATCCGTCTGTCTGTCTATCTATCTATCTGTTATCTATCTATCTATCTCTTATCTATCTATCTATCTATCTATCTATCTATCTATCTATCTATCTATTTATCCAATCCCCTTCTTATTTTGACTATTTGATCTATCTATCTATCTATCTATCTATCTATCTATCTATCTATCTATCTATCTATCTACTGTCTGTAGGGTGGGTTTTGAACACTACCCTTGTAATTCCGGATTTCCCCCAGGATCCCCATTCTATATCTGCAACCCCCTATAAACTTGAGTATCCCCCGTAACACCCCCTACTCCTGCGGTCGTTAGGTCGTCCTTCCCGGCCCCTTGTGCTTTGGGGTGGGAGTCCCTATGACCCCTATGGGGCTTCTAATCCCCTTATCAAGCCCTTCTTAGCTATTCTTTGGTAGAGGCCTCTAGAAGACTACTAAAGTGCTCCTTTAAGGACTGGAGCCTATTACTAGATACCCCAATCACTAATACTGTATTATTGATTATTGATTTTGTCTGATTACAGTGATTATGGATATGAGCGTCACAGTAATGGGCAGTGTCTGCCAGCATTCTGGTACAATCCATCCTCATTATCTAAGGACTGCAGCCTCGGACAGAGCTACCTGAACAGTACTGGGTGAGTACAGCAGTCCTGTGACTGCTACTAAAGGACCATCTGGTTTCTCTAGTGACCAGGCTCAAATCCTCCGGTGTCAACTGATGTTTATTAGAATACATATAATTCTCTTGTAAAGTATAAAATCAGTCACGTCAGATCTATGTCTATGTGTGTGAAAGACTGCCCACAGACTGCCCAACTCCTGCTTCGTTACTGCAGCCAATCAAGTTGCATGGCTGTATACCACATTCAAGTCAGTGGTAAGGTTTTTGTCAGACTGCTTACGTTTCAAGTTTGAATGGAACAGGTTGTATTTTTTCTTACTGACAGAAAATGTATGTTTCTGCTCTCTTGCCTCTATGAAATTTGAGAAATACTGACCAATACAGGGGGTTTAATGCTCTGTGCTATGGTGCTCTGCAGAATGATCCAAAAAAGACAAAAATGTAACCCTTCCCACATCTATCTGTGCCAGCATGGAATGCTGGACTCACCTTAAACAGGAAAGCTATGTTTAACTGTTCAGTGCAGTGTAACCTGAGTAAATGGAAATAGCTGTGCTATCAATCATAGCCTTCCCCCATAGAACTGCACACACTGCACTAAGCAAGCAGCTAATTAGTTAGTGGTCAGAATAGACTGTATGTAAACAGAGATTTAAGACTAGATTTTTTAGCTGTTATTAATTTCATTAAGAAAATATATAATTTTAACATACAATCTCGTGCTCTTTCACACCATGAAGTGCACTTCCAGTGAGTTCAGTGGCATCTTGGAGTTTCCAGGAACCCTTCTAGAGAAGGGAAAGAAAAACATGCATCATAAATATATATTGTGAAAGGAAACAAAAATATTGTGTTGCTGATACATAATGACTTGCACATAGCTGCTGTAATACATAGCAAGGGGAAGCTCTATTTATTTCCAATTATATATTGTGAGTCAGCTCTTGATAAGTAGCCATCAACGTCCCATTCAGTTTGATAATTTTGTTGACCTTTTGCTTAAAAATTGAATAAATACGAATGAAATTGAACAATCTTTGCTATTCAGATTTAAGAAGTTGCACGTTTTTAATTGAAAATTGGTTTCAAGCCACTTAATCAAAAGCAGCTGTAGATGCTAATGAACTGTCTGTGTGCGTAATTGAAATTATCCAGCAATTCAATTATTAAAATGGTTTCAAGGCTACGCCTAAAATTTCAATGGGAAATACTCTCTGTGATATAATGTGATTGTGAGCTACTGAAAACACTATTCAACTTTATTCGAACAGTAAAGTAATATGAATATGAGCATTGAAAATAAATCAAAATATTTGAGAATATTGGTTGGTACTGAAAATGGTCGATAAATTAACATTGTAAATTCAATGGCTGAGTCAACCAAGGCATAAACAAGTAATATATAGTATTACTTTGTTACAGGTACAGGAAGGTTGTGTCCAATAACTGCACGGATGGGGTGAGAGAGCAATACACGGCTAAACCGCAGCAATGTCCCGGCAAAGCTCCGCGAGGACTGCGTATAACCACATTAGATGGGAAACTGACAGCGGAGCAAGGGCATAATGTCACGTTTGTGCTTCAACTAGAAGAGGTAAGATATATATAAATAAAGGTGATATGGAGAATATAGCAAGGAGACCTTGTATTGAATACATGACTAGGATGTGTGTATCTATAATGTGCACATATGTGCCAAACCTCATTCTCCATCATGTTACTGGATTAGCGCCTTTCCATTTAAGTAAGTGAAGGTGGCCATATACTCCAGGCTGGTGAGAAATGGTGATGTATACCATGCAGTATGCACAAAAGTAGGCACCAAGAGAAGAGCAGGCTGGACAAGTAGGAGCCCAGTAGGAGGATTGCAGGCAGCAGGAGATCTGTGTGGACAGGCTACAGGGACAGGGACCACAGGAGCAGGAGGGCCAGGTGGACAGGCTGCAGGAACAGGGACCACAGGAGCAGGAGGTCCAGATGGACAGCTGCAGGAACAGGGACCACAGGAGCAAGAGGTCCAGGTGGACAGCTGCAGAAACAGGGACCAAAGGAGCAGGAGGTCCAGGTGGACAGGCTGCAGGAACAGGGATCACAAGAACAGGAAGTCCAGGTGGACAGCTGCAGGAACAGGGACCACAGGAGCAGGAGGTCCAGGTGGACAGGCTGCAGGAACAGGGATCACAAGAACAGGAGGTCTAGGTGGACAGCTGCAGGAACAGGGACCACAGGAGCAGGGGTTCCAGGTGGACAGCTGCATGAACAGGGACCACAGGAGCAGGAGGTCCAGGTGGACAGCTCTGCTGGCACTGGGGAAATCCATGACACATATGTGTGTATATATATATATATATATATATATATATATATACATATATATATAAAATGCTAACTCTACCTCCCTCTAAGTATAACATACAATCGAAACATACTGGGCCAGGACCTCTTAATAGTATATCGGCATTTATTAAGGGCCCACTATAAATTGAATACAAATATATGCATAATCAGCAAGGGTGCCCTACATTAATTTAAGTATACATATATTCAGCCGAGGTCCTGTGCAATCAAATAAATATATGCATATTTAGGTTCCCACTAATACTATATATGTAGACATATTCAGGCAGGGTCTCCTATAATCATAATAATGTATAAATATTGAGAGAGGGTTACATGTAATCATCATAGTAATACAGTATATAAATATTTAGTCAGTGTCTCATACAAACAAACACACATTCAGCCGAGGTCTCCTATAGATATATACGGGACATAAGCCATGGGACCATTATAATATAAATATTCAACCTCAATTGTCACATACAGTTCTAAACAGGGGCATCTATAATCATAATTCCTCCAGGGTCTCCTATTTTTATTTTCTTAATATATATTTAGCCGGAGCCCTATAATCATATACATTTACATATATTCACCCAGGGTCACCATTATTATACAAATACTGTACATAAATATTTATCCAGGATAAAACATAAACAACTATAATTAAGCAGGGTCACCTATAAGTAACATAAAAACATATAAATGTACATATAAATACATAAATAAATACTAAGGAAGGAATACCTATTATCACACAGAATACCTATAATCAATAAATTACTTTCTACCTATATTTCTTTAAAAAAATATTTTAGTGAGAAATCATTATACTGTATAAATTGACTGATGCTCAGTGGCGCAGGAACGGCATGGGATGATAGAGAGCTTTACACTATACTGTACTCTGGTTTTATGCGAGCACCACCTAGTAGTATGTAAACTGCAGCTTTTAGTCTTTAAACCAAAAAAGCTATTTTTAGGCTAAAAACGCTACAAAAAAAGGCGCCCACCACAGATAGGCACCATTAGGCAGCTGCCTAGTTTGCCTAGTGGATAATCCAACCATGGCTGCAGGGCAGGGACCACAGGAGAAGATGGTCCAGCTGGACATGCATTCTGGCTGGGCACATTGCAGAAACTTGGATCACAGGAGCAAGAGGTTTGGCTGGACAGGCTCAGTAGCTCTAGACAGGCAGGTAGCTCTGAATAGTGGCAGACAGGCAGATAGCTGAAGACAGGCAGGTAACACTAGGATGGTACAAGAAAGGGGCAGGTAGCTCTGGATGGTACCAGACAGAAGGTATCTCAGAGGTGCCAGACAGCAGGTAGCTCTGGATTGTGCCAGACCGCATGTAACTCTGGGAGGTGCCAGAAAGTAGATAGCAGGGCACAAGTTCCAAAATAACAGTACCAGAGGGAGAGGTAGAAATCAGAGTCAGACCTGTGCTCAGGTGCAGACAGAAGACAATCAAAAACATCCAAATGTAACTAAGGCCAAATTGCCAGGCAATCCCCTCATCACCACATCCAGGAGCAGAATCCTAATTACTGAGCTCAGAGTATCATTCTTACTACCTATAAATAGGCCACAGGTATATCGACAGATGGTGGTTATGAATAGCTAATTAATAGCATCCAAATCTAGGAAACACTATGGAGACTGAACTGACTCCTCTGCATGGTCAGGATCTGTGAGCACACTGTTTCAAGTCCGGTCCTCCTCTCAGCCATTGTCTGCTATGCGTTGCCGTCTGGATAGGGCTGGACAGTAGGTACTCGATACATGCTCCGGACTTATGAATGATATACATGTGCAGTAAGCATGGCATTTACATCCAAGACATATGCAGATATGGGATATACATCTAAGAGACAGGTGGGCATTGGTTATGCATCCAGGAAATGCTGAGTATAAATAAACGAGGCGTGTATGATACTCACAACCAGAAATCAGAAATCATCAACATAATCCTATAGCAATAGTGCGCAACTACTTTTTTCTTTTTGATGCCCCTGATTAACTTTTGAAATGCACATGACAGGCAGGCCAAGATCATATCTAACATGGATGTCCCATGGCACTTAAACATGTATGTTTCATGGCAACTTAAAGATGTAAAAGTGGTTTATATAATCAGTATTTTGCACCTTGTGCTTTGTCATAAAACTATTAAAGTTTATGCACTGACAAGTATATGGGGTAATGATAACAAGTATATGGGGTAATGATAACAAGTATATGGGGTAATGATAACAAGTATATGGGGTAATGATAACAAGTGTATGGGGTAATGATAATAAGTGTACGGGGTAATGATAACAAGTATACAGGGTAATGATAACAAGTATATGGGGTAATGATAACAAGTATATGGGGTAATGATAACAAGTGTACGGGGTAATGATAACATGTATATGGGGTAATGATAACAAGTGTACGGGGTAATGATAACAAGTATACAGGGTAATGATAACAAGTATATGGGGTAATGATAACAAGTATATGGGGTAATGATAACAAGTGTATGGGGTAATGATAACAAGTGTATGGGGTAATGATAACACGTATATGGGGTAATGATAACAAGTATATGGGGTAATGATAACAAGTGTACGGGGTAATGATAACAAGTATATGGGGTAATGATAACAAGTATATGGGGTAATGATAACAATTGTATAGGGTAATGATAACAAGTGTACGGGGTAATGATAACAAGTATACAGGGTAATGATAACAAGTATATGGGGTAATGATAACAAGTGTACGGGGTAATGATAACAAGTGTACGGTTTAATGATAACAAGTATATGGGGTAATAATAAAAAGTGTATGGGGTAATGATAACAAGTATATGGGGTAATGATAACAAGTGTACGGGGTAATGATAACATGTGTATGGGGTAATGATAACAAGTATATGGGGTAATGATAACAAGTGTACGGGGTAATGATAACATGTGTACGGGGTAATGATAACAAGTATACAGGGTAATGATAACAAGTATATGGGGTAATGATAACAAGTATACGGGGTAATGATAACAAGTATACGGGGTAATGATAACAAGTGTATGGGGTAATAATAAAAAGTATATGGGGTAATGATAACAAGTGTACGGGGTAATGATAACATGTGTATGGGGTAATGATAACAAGTATATGGGGTAATGATAACAAGTATATAAGGTAATGATAACAAGTGTATGGGGTAATGATAACAAGTATACGGGGTAATGATAACAAGTGTATGGGGTAATGATAACAAGTATACGGGGTAATGATAACAAGTGTACGGGGTAATGATAACAAGTATACAGGGTAATGATAACAAGTATATGGGGTAATGCTAACAAGTATATGGGGTAATGATAACAAGTGTATGCGGTAATGATAACAAGTGTATGGGGTAATGATAACAAGTATACGGGGTAATGATAACAAGTGTACGGGGTAATGATAACAAGTATACAGGGTAATGATAACAAGTGTATGGGGTAATGATAACAAGTGTA
Source organism: Discoglossus pictus (assembly GCA_027410445.1). Taxonomy (NCBI): domain Eukaryota; kingdom Metazoa; phylum Chordata; class Amphibia; order Anura; family Alytidae; genus Discoglossus; species Discoglossus pictus. The sequence continues at coordinate 118,591,460 of CM050171.1, forward strand.
TGGGGTAATGATAACAAGTATATGGGGTAATGATAAAAAGTATATGGGGTAATGATAACAAGTGTACGGGGTAATGATAACACGTATATGGGGTAATGATAACAAGTATACAGGGTAATGATAACAAGTATATGTGGTAATGATAACAAGTTTATGGGGTAATGATAACACGTATATGGGGTAATGATAACAAGTGTATGGGGTAATGATAACAAGTATATGGGGTAATGATAACACGTATATGGGGTAATGATAACAAGTATATGGGGTAATGATAACAAGTATATGGGGTAATGATAACACGTATATGGGGTAATGATAACAAGTATATGGGGTAATGATAACAAGTGTATGGGGTAATGATAACATGTGTACGGGGTAATGATAACAAGTGTACGGGGTAATGATAACAAGTGTACGGGGTAATGATAACATGTGTATGGGGTAATGATAACAAGTGTTCAGGGTAATGATAACAAGTTTATGAATTAGCATCATACAATAACTAATCATCCCCATATATTTTAATGCTTAGGATATATATCTCAGTGTAGGCTCTTCCTTCCAATACAAAAGGAAATAAAAGATCATTCTCACAAAGGCCAAAACACCTGCTATTTCCCACAGAACATCCAAGTAAACAATATTTACACTGTAGTTAAGGATTCTGGGTAGTGACATGCAAATGAGTCTCAAAACATATCACCCTTTTGCCTTAGACCCACTAACTTGTCTGATGAAATAGAATGTGAGTTGTGATAAACCAAAAAACTATACATGAATACCCCAGTTAGAGCTGCATGTGCGTTCCAGTATGCAGGCGAGCTATGTGAATCAGCGATAAACGGGGCATATTAGGGCCATAGCACTCAGAGAGCACTTTGGTGAACATGAGAGCACTAAGCTGGGATGTAAAGGGCTTTAAAAGTGACTTGACTTCAAAACTGTGCTATTGCGAAATTTAGCAAGCAAGTATACGAGCAAGTTGTCAACTATAATAGTTGTCAATCTGCGAGTTGCCATCACGCTTGTGGCCCTCAACTGCTGCCCTTGCGATGCGAGGGACGCAGTTTCAGGGGTGGAGGCCAGCAGGACTTAGCTGCAATGAGCGCCAAAGGCGTTCATTGCAGGGGTGGTGATGGCGCTCATCCCGAGGCACGTTGGTCTTTGCTGCATGAGCCCCAAAGGCGCTCATTGCAATGACGGAGGCCTGTAAAGTAGACGGGGGGGGGCTCTCAATGAGCCCTGAAGGTGCTCATTGCAAGCCACGCGATGAGCGCCGAATGTGCTCAGCATGAGGCTTGCGATGAGCGCCAAAGGGACAGCATTCACAGCCTTCAAATTGTTGTACCGTCCTTTTTGACAGGCAAGTCTGTTTGTGTTACATATGAGGCAGCCTTTGGCTTTATAATACATTCTGTCTCTTGTGTGTAATAATAATGAGACGCAGTGACAGCGCACTCTAATCACTGGCGCAATAGCACCCTATAAATAACAGCTGGATCTATAATGTCTATTTACATTCACGATCAATATAAAATATATTGAGCATCAGAGATATAACACGTTTTCTGTAAACCGGTCAATAAATGATTAGAGAAGAGTAAAGGTAGTTATACACGAGGAATATTAATGTCATTAATCTGAAAGCTTTACATAGAGATAGACAACCGGTTTCACTGGACTGATCACTTCCATTATGATATTTTTGTTATAGTTGATATAGTTAGTATAACGGGGTGCATCATGAGCACAATGTTTCTCTTATAATCTGTCTAAATGTATATTTGCATATTTAAACATCAATGTATTATCAAATGCTTAAAAGCTCTATTTTACCCACTGAATCCTTCCAACAGTCCCTGCAAAGGTCTGCCTCATGTAATTCATGTATACAATGTGTCTATAGTGCTAGAGGTACTAGCCAATCCTCTCTGCAGCATTTGAGTAACCTACTGCTGAGACACAGTCTGTCATTGGCTAGTACATCTGGTCCTATAGAAATATTGTACTCAGGAGCTAGAGGGGGTGGACCATCTTTGGTAAGAAGCAAATGCCTCTTTGTGTTTCTTCAACATTTCCCAGAACCAGAGACTTCTGTCCTGTCTTCTCATAATATGGTGAAAATATTTGAACTTTATTCTCATAATCAAACTTTCCAGTGAACAGTTTGGCTTAATTTCCTGTAGTGTTGTTTAATTAGATCTTCTTGTAGTAATGGGGGCCGGTGGTTTGGGGGGGCTGGCCCACTACACTACAGAAATGGGAAAAAAAAATAGATAGCACTGGGGGCCCCCAGAGGAGGGCCCCAGTGCATTGCATCACCTGCTTCAGTGGTAGATCCCACCCTGCTGCCAGTGCATGATAGTCATACTTTTTTTCCAAGGCACATGGGGTGGTTACTGAATAGTACAGAACATGAAGGACAAGGGGGAATGTGTCAAATACTAAAATCTTACCTGAATCTACCAATGAGGCAACAAACCTCTCCCTCCACCATCCACTCAAAAAATAATAAAAATGAGCAGCCCACACGCAACAAGGCTCCAAGCCATCTAGAAATATGAAAGACACCAATATGGAGACTTCCATGAACAATAAAGATTTTACCTAAATTGCATTTATGATCAATTAATTGTAAGCTTACAAATCTACAGTGGCCCTTTAAGTTAATTTTGTAAATCTCCACCTGCCTAGCAGTCACCTTTTGGGGTTAATGTCATGGAGTAAAAGAAGCAGCAAAAATAAGTTCCTTGCTAATGACCTGTTTGCAGCTTTAATCAATAGGATGTGCTCTCATATTTGATTACATCCTTCACTAAACAATAACTAATTAGTGGGATTCAGAAACCCAAAATAAGTATTCCTTCATCTCAGTAAAGAAACATTTATCTGTGAAATGAGCAGCTTGTTTGGAAAGAGCAGAACAGGCAAGATCTTAAAATAGTCCGGGTGCATCAGAAAGCTGACACGGGAGGAGTGTGAGGAAAATGTGAGATGGATCTATAAATATTTTACTAAAGGAGACCTTATACACTCAGATCTGCATCTTAAATGTATCTAGAAGTTTCCTGGATTATAAAGCATCAGAAATGTATGGAAACAAGTTTTGCATGAAAAAAATCCCCAAATAAGCAGTAATAAACTTAATCTAAAGTTTGCAAAATGTTGTCAGTTTTCAGGCAGTTGACTTTGAGAAGGAACACCCCTGAAAATCCAAGCTAAATTAGCATAAAAATGTATTGTGGCCAATCAGAGACAGGTGCAATAATGTATCTGTTGATACTGACAACTCATTCGCTAGGACACAACTCCGTGCAGCTCATTGGCTAATTTAGTTGCCCAGTTTGAATTGTTCTTATTCATTGTATTAATATGGGCCAAAGAACTGGACACAATAATGTATATGAGGTCTAAATGGTTAACTGTAAGTCCCTCTCGTTTTGTGTCACTGATTCCTCTTCCAGTACAACCAAACATCCTCCTGACATGTCCTGCAGCTTTGCAGCATCACTTGACGATTTTAGTAGACTTATATTTGTCTCTCATAGTGATAACTGAATCTTGCGTACAAGTTTGGGCCGAACATGTTGAAATTATTCAGATATATGGGACATTTTATACCCTGGTTGATTTCCCAGTATATTGAAGACCACATGGGCATTTATGCATAAAAAAGCTGCCAAACTTTCCAACTATCATGACACAGGACCGGCGCGCTCTGGAATTCTACTGGTTAGGTCTTCGTATCAGGTGGGTATGACTAGAGGCAAGGTACTGAGCTTCTCTTTACTAAATAAACCAGACCAGAAGTGACTTAATTGGGGATGGGTGAGCAGTTTTACAGGAGACTGAACAAAAGGCCAGTCAGACATTAAACAGGAAATATGCAACATGTCCACATCCCCAACTTAAACCTCCCACCCCCTTTGAATCCCTCCATTGTCCACTGATTAACCAGGCATCAGGCCGAGGACGCTGATATCAGCTAGGGGGAATTCCCAGGTGTGGCCCTGGTGCCAGCAAGTCTCATCCCCTTAACTTCTCCCAGTACATGTATACTACACATGGACACATCTCCCACCTGGGGAGCAACCAAAGGAAAAAGTAAAGGGAACAGATTTTATCATAGCCGGGGCTCGGCTGGATCCTTGCCACTCGGTTGGGTACCATGTCCATTGTCACACTACCCATGTAATGCTTTTCTGTGAATTCTATATATCAGCAAGAAAATATAAGTTTAGTCTCAGCGACGGGACATCACAAGACCCCATACTGTATATTATATCCACCAATCTTTGCCAACTGATGCCCGTCTCGCCTCATTCCCAGCTCACTTGCAATAACCCAGAACAGAAACGTAAAGTTTCAAATGAAAAAGATTATTCAGCTTTATCAGAAATATAAAAGTGCTCGGAGGCGCCTCTATAATCAATAACATTAGAAGAGAACAAATCTATAATTTTTATGATCAATAAAGATTTCTTTTCCCATACACGCTTCAATTAAGAAAACATAGCGTTTGGGAAAAAAGTCATTTTTTTCTTGGCAACTACCTTGAATTACCAATAATAAAAGCGGGAACTTATTATTTCATATTGACATTCATGTACAGAAATTGGTTTTTATTTCTGCTGCAAACATATAAAATGTCCCTCCGCATTGCTGTAACATTAAGAAGCGGAGCGGATATTAGACCTGACCAACCTTGGAAACAATCAGTTTTTTTGTGTGTCTATTGACAAAACAAAATGTAATGTTTTATGCAAATTAGTGCACTGTGCTGTATAGAAACTGGATACAACTTATCTAATTTACTGCATTGCTAATAAGAAATGATTAAATATTATTTATCCAGATAAAGCAATATAGAAAATGTGGTTGCTGCTGTTCCCCCGCCCACCTCCTCATTGTCCTGAGCATTACTGAGAAGAGAACAAACATTTCAACTGAGATAACATTAATTAGGCAGGGTGGGTAAACTGGAGCATGCTTAATATTATAAGGGGGCAATAACCCCTGCATGCCCCAGATTATCCACCCTAATTAATGTTATCTCAGATGTTTGTTTTCTTTTCAGCAGTACTCAGTACGATAATGATGGGAGATATTAATGGGCTAAACTGTATTTTTAAATTATATTTTTTAAGCAAAGCTATACTTTGCTGTTGTTTGCATATGTAATTGTAATGTTATTGTTGAACTAAAAAAAAAAATCTGCATCCCTTTAAGATCATATTGTGCAGATAATGGACAGATACAGGGTCCCACTTTAATGTTCCTTATATGTTTGGAGACCTTAGTCATTCCTCTTATATGGGTAACACACCCACACCCCCTTTCCATCTGTTATATGGCAAATGCACACCCCTTCTCCCAATACAACTGTGTTTTGTTTATTCAGTCATTCAGTTGTGTCCAACTATCTGCCACTCTATTTTCCACAGCATGCCAGGCACATTTATCATTGTGTCTTTGGCTGTGATTATCCATATGGTTTTCTTGGTAAAGATACTGGAGTGGGTTACCAATTCCTTCTCCAGTGGACCACAATTTGTCTGACCTCTTTGATATGACCTGCCCATCTGACCCTATATGATGTAGCTCACAGCTGCATTGATGTACCCAAGTCCATTCGCCACAACAAGATAGTGATCCAGAAGGGACCCAATGCAACTAGATTTGTGCATAGATCATGTATATTTCCTCTCCTTGTGGTAACATCTTTGTAGCTAATCTACAATCCATTGGATCATCTTTGTGGATGACCCATAAACATCCCATCTATATACATTCATTTCTCCCCCATATTGTCTACAAATACATATAGAAATACAGATATTGGTGCAATAAAACAAACTGAACAACATATGTTTCATATTTTTAGCATACTGGTATGAAGAACTTACAAACGAGTCATAGAGTTATAAACAACTTATCTTGATAATGGGATAAATGTTTTTAGAACATTTACGATAAAACAACCTCAAATTCTTGACCATAATTTCTTTTACTGGTGGCAGATGTTTGCTTTAGTTCTCAATATGGGAGGAATCTTGAATGCAGATAAGGTCTCTGTTCAGTACCACTCAACGATTGCCATTATGAAGGGCCACTTTCCAAGATTATAGTTATTCTTCACCCAACTCCTCACAACACAGGGGATACCAGCCCCCCTGAAATATTTTATTTTACAGTAATAATCCCAAAATGGGTTCTCAGCCAATCATGAGGGATCATGGGAAAAATAATATGAGACCTATGAATGAAATATTACACATTAGTAACCTTGCATATACACTTACATATACACATTTCATTTGAAATAAAGTTTTCTCTACGTAAATTCTTGTGGGTCATGGTCTGGCCAGGGGAGCACGGGAATATAAATCAAAATTATTGAGCCACTAATTGACTCACTTGTCAATATATCCAGAAAATCTGAATTATACTGGGTAACCCTTCCTTATGGTGCATATATTGTGTATATATATATATATATATATATATGGTCTTTTTTGCTTTAGTTTACTGATGCTCTATGTTTTCGCAATGGGACCAGCTTTCTTACTGTCATAAATTTGCCCCATTGTGTATTGAGAATAATTGAACCTTTAAGGACATATTTGCTATTTCTTTTTTAAAGAGCTACACATATATATTTCAAACCATTTTGTTTTTATGTGGATCAAAAATGAATAGTAGGGGTGGGCAAGTCCAGTCTTGGAGAGCCCAGCACAGGCCTGTATTTGAGGATATCCTTTTTGTGCACAGGTGAGTCAGTTGGGATGACTGAAGAAGCTCACCTGTACTCAACAGGGATATCCTGAAATTCCAGCCAATGTGTAGCTCTCCAGGACCGAACTTGGCCACCCCTGGTATATAGTGTAAAAAACATAAGTGACATAAGCAGAATCCATCTTTTCCCCCTCTTGTCTTGACCAATGAAAATGGGTATTGAAAAAGTAAAAAAAAACTTTTATTCTGGCACTGTACAAACTTCTTATGGAGCAAAATCAGGACTACCTTCTAAATTATTTTTAACTGTCTCAGATTCAAGCACTAGATGGAGACGCTGATCATTCTACGAAGCTTCATAACTCAACTGGTGCAGTAATTCCCTGACAAACGTTAATTAGAGTTCTTCATTGAGACCCCCATGGCATCTAAAATGTTAACCCTTTGGGTTCTTAAAGGACCCCGGTTGCACCTATAAATTAAGCCTTGCTGCAGGCATCCGATAACATTTTAGTTGCCATGTTAGTCTCATTGGACTCCCATGATTATGTAGATGGGGTGACTGGGCAGGGGGAAGGGTTTTGAGCGGGGATGGGGATACCCAGGGATTCCCTCCACCACGTGTATGAATGAAGTGAATCACCAGGGATTCTCATTAGTTTAGGATTGTTTGGGCTGAGTAATTTACTAAGCACAGCCTTTCCAGCAAAACCTGAGCCTTGTAATTTACTTCAAGGCTTAGGTTTAAGACATGTGGCTGTGCTCAGTAATATTACTGGTCCGGAGCATTGAAGGAGCAATGCAAATTGGATAGCTCAAATAGATTAGGGCTCCTAGGGCCCTATTCTATTGCCCAATTCATACATTTAAAAACACTTAAAACTACTCTTAATATTTCAACATTATCTACTCGCAATCCGACTACGAGTACTCTGCCCACAATTGCAATGGGCCAGCCAAAGATGCAAAACCGTCCTTAGAGTTCCATTGGTTTTAGCACAGCTTGTATATTATGATTGCTAAATAATTAAAGATACACCAGATCAATATTCTATTAGACACACAGCGCTAGATGACAAATAAAGTCTAACTTGCAACTGAAAAAAGTATTACGTTTCTGTCAAAAATATAATGCATATTTACTTGGGCTCGCAAGAGCTTTTTCAAACACTTATTAGAGCTGTTGCAGCAATTAAACATACAATACTGTACTTTAAAAGCATGGGAAGGCATGTAAAGACATTAGAATCCAAAGAACAAATATGCAATAAAAAAATATTATTTTTAGATGTTATTTCTGTGTAATATCGATCTAGGACTCAATGGCATAATAATTATCATGAAACCCACATGGACTAGAACAGATGCTCTAATGCATTTTATAGATTTCCAGATTGTTCAATCTCAAGCCCGATCGGAAAATATTATTTATTGGTACTAATTAATTTGTAGCCTCAGATTGCAGATTACGTCTAACTTCCATGTTTTACTGACATCATGATGATGGTCTAATATACTATTGGCTGTGTCTAAGGAGTAAATTACTGGCATGCATAAGTATTGCCAGATCATTTGATCACGTCCCTTGAAATCCTACTTAAAAAAGCAGGGCTTACGAGTTCAGCCTTGTGGTCAGATTTGCGAGCTCTGAGTCAATAGAATACATAAAATAAACACCTGCATCCAAATTTATGAGTTTGAGGCATTTGTAAGCATAAAATAGAATAGGGCCCCTAGATGGTAGCTGGTAGCTAAAGCAACAACATTGCAAAGTAACGACATTAGCATTACCAAGGAAACTTAGTAATATCAATACTATGGTAATATCTCTCAGCACGTTTCATCTATTATAGGGCTTTGTGACCTAACAGATGCTCCTGAAGAAACCCTATAGTGTGTAAAACATGTTGACTTGTACCCCAACTCTGCCTAGCTCGGTTTTATCTACTTAAATATAAGAATATGAATGCATTGGAAATAATTTTATACATTTCAGCTTGTGTTACTAAGTAAGCAAAAATCTATCTGGATTTGTGCATGGCTTTTTTGGAAATAATATTTTGGGGTTTTATGCTCCATGGTGACTCTACTTTTCTCTCTGTTTTAGGGTGACGTCCAAAGGACAAACATTCAAGTGGACTTTGGTGATGGAATAGCTGCTTCTTATGCAAATCTAAGCGCGACAGAGGACGGCATCAAACACGTGTACCAGAATGTGGGCATCTTCAGGGTGATGGTGCAAGTGGATAACAGCCTGGGTTCTGACAGTGCCATCCTGTACTTACACATAACATGTATGTAATCCCTTATCAATACTGAGTTTCTAATCAAAACAAGGCATTGATTGTGTGACCGGACCTGAAGAAATGCTAATTATTTTCATACTTTATGATAATATACAATCATTACAGAACTTAAAGGGACACAGAAAAGGTCTGGTATCATTAGAAACTAAAACAAGTGCTTTTGTAACTGAGTATTATTTAAACAATCTAATTTAGTAGGATAAAATGTATGTCTATGTCTATGTATATCATCAATATTCCCACTGCCACTGCAAGTTTTCATTATAATGTTTGTCAAGATCTGCTCTTCAGTGGGCTTATGGTGGGCAAAAGAGTGATAAAAGCCTTCCATCGTACATCTGTGTCTAAACATAAATAAAAAAACGTATTTCCTGCCCAGAATTCAGTAAAATACAGTTATTGCACTGCATTCTGGGAGACAGGGCATGGATATGCAAATGTGTCCACAGTGCATTTATAATCAGTAATTGAATACCACTTTATACATGGCTCCTTTTAGGCATATGCTCCCTGTATAATACAGCTTTCATGCATATTTTATGCACAAATCATGAGACCTACCCACAGACAGCTGTTTCAATCTTATTGGATCTCCTCAGTGTGGTGCTGGTACCTAAATCGTGCATTACATTTTATGGGAAGGCTGTTAACCACAACATCATTTATCCTATGGTGGAGAAACAACAGATTAGAGCCTCCACTGTACAGAGTACTGTAAATAAATAGGACATTTGTGCTCACATTTGGATATCTAAAAATAAGTAAAAAATATATTTCCTACTCAGACAACCTAAAGAATTCCAAGATATACAATTATTGCACTGCATTCTGGGAAACTGGGCAGGGACATGCAAATGAGTCCACATTGCATTGTAATCCAATACCACTATATACATGGCCCTTTTAGGCATATGCTCACTTTATTACACAGTTTTTAAGCAGAGCATGGAATTATGAACGAGGTAGGAAACCTACCCACAGACAGTTGTTTACATTTTTATTGGATCTCATTAATGTGGGGCGGGTTCCTATTAATTCAAAGTTATTCATTTAGAAAATACACTGCAACAAACATGTTCCTATATCGTCTTCCAGATACAACAGGGGTGAGATGTTCCCGTGTTTCTGTAATGCCAGTAACAGATTCCCTGCGTCCCGGGATTACACGCGTGTTGTCATCTCAATGCTTTATGTTCTTTGACTTCACACAGAGCGTCAATGCATTCGGCAGTCATTTCTTGTCAAACACTCGCATAACACAGAGAGCTTTCCGGGTCCCAGCCATCTCACAAATGAGTTTCAAAAAAGTTTCCAAACACCGGTTCTGGGATTTGTTATTCTAGAAATGGATTTAGTCTCAACTGGAGCACGCTGCCACCTAGTGCTCAGAATGAATAATTCATGATGTGGTTGGGGCTCTGCATCTCTTATATTTGTATCAACTCCGCAGGGACCTCTTCTGCTGATTTACTGGAACCCAAAAGTTAAAAGGGACTCCGACACCCCAACAGGACGTTGGTTTCATTTTAAAGAGCATTAAAAATTGGGTATACATTGTACTCACAGTTTTTCTCTACAGAACATCATTTCTGAAATATTTAGAAATGATTTTGCGGCTCAGTATGCCAATGTACAGAGTAGAGTGCTTGATAAGGGTAGGAGAGGGGTCTAATGACCAGATAACATTGGGAGTTCTTATTTTGGCGATTAAAGAGACAGACAATCAGACTGTAGTTCTAGTTAGCACATCAAGGTTACTAATTCATATGCATATGTATCATTTGCATATAAATACAGCAACAATAACATAGAATTTCTCAGACTGATTCACTTTAAAAATTGATAACATAACATATAGTCAGTTTTTCATGCTCTTTAAGAATAACCTAAATAACGACTTGATTTTGGGGTGACAGAGACCCTATAAGTAGAAACAGTAGGTATCCCTAGAGGAACACTGTAGTGGTCATGTTGCAGTGTTTCATTTAATCTGTAATTAATTAGCAATACAATAAATATTTAAATAAAATAAATGTATTTTTTAAGATTTATATTGGAAGTTTTATGTTGCATGGACTAGGAGAGCTGTATCTCTCTACCTCCTATCAGGTGTACCATGCTTGAGGGGATCTGTCCAGTAGGTTGTCCTGCCAAACCACCGGGCTTAGAGGTATCTGCACAATGGGTTGTCCTACAGGAGTACAGGGTTTCAGCTGGATTTGTCCAATAGGCTGTATTACAGGAGTACAGGGTTTAGAGGGGGTATGTCCTTAAGTTTGTCCTACAGAAGGAGTACAGGGTTTAGGGGTTAAATGTCCTTTCGGTTGTCCTACTTAAGTACAGGACTTAAGGGGATCTGTCATTTAGGTTGTCCTACAGGAGTACAGGGCTTGGGGGGATATGTCCTTTGGGTTGTCCTACAGGAGTACAGGGCTTGGGGGGATATGTCCTTTGGGTTGTCCTACAAGAGTATAGGGCTTGGGGGGATATGTCCTTTGGGTTGTCCTACAGGAGTATAGGGCTTGGGGGGATATGTCCTTTGGGTTGTCCTACAAGAGTATAGGGCTTGGGAGGGTATGTCCTTTAGGTTGTCCTACAAGAGTACAGGGCTTGAGAGGATATGTCTTTTAGGTTATCATACAGGAGTACAGGGCTTGGGGGGATATGTCCTTTAGATTGTCCTACAGGAGTACAGGGCTTGAGGGGATATGTCCTTTAGGTTGTCCTACAAGAGTACAGGGCTTGGGAGGGTATGTCCTTTAGGTTGTCCTACAAGAGTACAGGGCTTGAGGGGATATGTCCTTTAGATTGTCCTACAGGAGTACAGGCTTGGGGGGATATGTCCTTTAGGTTGTCTTGCAGGAGTACAGGGCTTGAATGGATATGACCTTTGGGTTGTCCTTCAGGAGTACAGGGCTTGGGGGGATATGTTTTTTTGGTTGTCCTATAGGAGCACAGGGCTTGAAGGGATATGTCATTTAGGTTGTCCTACAGGAGCACAGGGCTTGGGGGGATATGTCCTTTTGGTTGTCCTGCATGAGTACAGGGCTTGAGGGGATATGTCCTTTGGGTTGTCCTTCAGGAGTACAGGGCTTGCGGGGATATGTCCTTTAGGTTGTCTTACAGGAGCACAGAGCTTGGGGGGATATGTCCTTTTGGTTGTCCTGCAGGAGTACAGGGCTTCGGGGGATATGTCATTTAGGTTGTCCTGCAGGAGTACAGGGCTTGGGGGGATATGTCATTTAGGTTGTCGTACAGGAGTACAGGGCTTGGGGGGATATGTCATTTAGGTTGTCCTGCAGGAGTACAGGCTTGGGGGGATATGTCATTTAGGTTGTCCTACAGGAGTACAGGGCTTAGGGGGGATGTGTCCTTTAGGTTATCATACAGGAGTACAGGGCATAGGGGCAATATGTTCTTTAGGTTGTCCTACGGGAGTAAAGGGCTTGGGGGGATATGTCCTTTAGGTTGTCCTGCAGGAGTACAGGCTTGGGGGGATATGTCATTTAGGTTGTCCTGCAGGAGTACAGGCTTGGGGGGATATGTCATTTAGGTTGTCCTGCAGGAGTACAGGCTTGGGGGGATATGTCATTTAGGTTGTCCTGCAGGAGTACAGGGCTTGGGGGGATATGTCATTTAGGTTGTCCTACAGGAGCACAGGGCTTGGGGGGATATGTCCTTTAGGTTGTCCTGCAGGAGTACAGGGCTTGGGGGGATATGTCCTTTAGGTTGTCCTGCAGGAGTACAGGGCTTGGGGGGATATGTCCTTTAGGTTGTCCTACATGTTTCTCTGACTGGTCTATGTTTGATTGCACTGACTGCTATCAAAAATCCTCTCCCATCCCATGGACACCTAATAGGGGTGGAGAGAAGCATATCTGCTAAAATAAATACTAATTTTTATTACTAATCAAATATTAAATGAAAACAAAACACGATTGTATGAGCTTTACAGTAGTCTTTTAAGCTTATTAAATAATTTAGGTGCTATATCTTCACTCACTCATGCCATCCTGTAAAGATACAGCACAATATATTACACCTTCTACAAGGACAAGGGCTCTTTGCAGTAATGGCGGTCAGTCTCTGGAAGTCATTACCAAGCTGTGAGAGCAGAATCAACAAGTAACTTTCAAACAAAACCAGAATCCACATGTGTAGCCTTATTTGCACATCACTACCCAGAATTCTTAGCAGCAGTGAGAATACTGCTCACTGAGAAGTCTTCTGGAACACAGGTATCTTGCTTGTGACATGGTGTACTCTTTCTTTGTTGTATATACAGTGGAGGGATTTTCAATACTGTACCTTTCAACCCTCTATAGAATACTACAATTCATATATATAAACTAATTATTCATTTAGAAATCCAATTGCCAGTTCTTGTGTTCAAGAAGGAAATTATTTTGCTCATATTGCTCAGTTTTTTTGCATTTCTTTAGGTAAACACATAAAAACCTGGATAATGGGTTTGACATTTTAGATTTAATGGCATTTTTATCCAACTAAAATTTTTCTTAATTAGTCAATGCTCCCATACTCATATAATGATGCTGACTTGCAGTGAGATGTTAATATTGAGCTCAAATGTCATTGAATTGTTTTATTTTTTATTTTTTGCTATGTTAAATTTGTAATTATTTTGTTCCACTTGGTTTTACCTCCAAGATTTTACAGAATTGTTTCCTATTGTTCTGTTTGCTATTCATCAGTTATCCACTAGAGGGTGCTGCTGCAACACATATATGGTTACAATATCTTCAGTACAATATATAATATATAATTCCAACCTATCACATCCACTAAAAACAGCAATAATCTGCAGCAAGACACAGAGATAACAAAATTATATTAAGGCTGTTACCGAAAACCAACCTTAGAAATTATGAACCTTATTTAGCAGGGTGTGAAACTTCTCTTTTATTATTCATTGTATCATTAGGTGCTTGTTACATTTCAGAATATTTGGATACATTACCTTCTATAAAGCAGTAGGAGTGCCATGTTTTATAATCTGGATTTAATATAAAACAGATGTCCACCGCAACATGGAGCTGTGAACTCAAGGAACAATGACGATTTAATCCTTTGTCACTCAGACTACAAGAGAATTTATGTCCAAACATTGTAACACTCCATTAATGTGAACATTACATTACTAAACATTGATATAATCAACTTTTGCTTTAAATTAAAAACAAAGAAAACGTACACAGTTTTCATTTTGTGTGTTTTTTATGTGTATTTATTATTGATGTCACTCCGTCCTTTTTGTAACTCTCTAGTTCCAGGCATTTACCCACTAGTGGAGAGTCTGTGAACTGCAGTGTTTCCCTTTTTTATGCAAAGCAACATTTTGAAGTATGAAATGAGGCACCTGTCACAGGAAAGTGCACATAGGCGGCTGCCTAGTTGGCCTAATGATAAATCCGACCATGCTTCTATAAAAGATGTCAGGAGCTGATTATTTCAAACTCCTAAATATTACTAATTACAAAGGCCCTCATTCAATTGCAACTTGGCCAATTGAATAGGGGTCTAAATAAGCACATAACATATTTTTTTAAAGAAGTTTTTAGTTAGTAAATATCTATCCAAAAGCAAGATTTTCACTAACTAAAAACTTATTTTTAAAAGAATATGCTATGTGCTTATTTAGAGCCCTATTCAATTGGTCAAATGGCAATTAAATGAGGCCCAAAAAATATAAATGATTTTTACAATGATGTTTAGCGGTGAAATCTTCACATTTTGATGCCCATTTAAACATAGAATACATTTCTTGAGATAGTTGTTTGTGTTGCTGTGACCATTTTCCTCCCTGTCCAGGTTCATGGTCTTTGTTGGTCTGGAGATGCCCATAGCAGCCAAAATTATTGATAAAAAAGTGTTTTCAAACCAATACAGACCAGATGAGCAAATGTTTTTGACACATTGTTTATAAGATTAGTAAATATGTGGATACAGTGCGTTATGACATGGGACTATATTCACTAAGATGTGGACTCCAACGTTATTCTTCAGCCTATTCATTCTTAAGTCTGATCTCTCTAACTTGAAAATGAGACTTAACAGAATAGCATAGGAAGTAACTTAACCCTTACCTAGTGAATAAACTCTTCCATTAGTTATCATGGCCAGTTTAGTCCATGCCAATTGGTATTGTGGACAGTGACCCGAACAACATAAATAATATTTATATATAAGGCTCATTTTATTTAAACTTTTTGGACTACATTAGTTTGGGATAAATTGCACATTTTATATGAAGTATGTAACAAAATAACAGCATTAACAGCCATGAGCTTAAAACACATTTTTAGGCAAAATCTTTATTTTCCAAGATTCTGCTTGTGGAGAGGAGGAGGAGAGTAGAGGGAGGGGGGTTGTTGCCTCATTGGTTGATTCAGATAATCTTTTAGCCTTTGACATCAGTGTGCGTACTCAGTGTAACTGCTCCCCATACCTTGATTGGGAAGTATTACCATCATGGCAGCTTCCATGCACTAGCAGAGTTAACCAAACTGACTAATTTCCCTAAACATTATTTTTTCCCCGCAAGGATGCTAATGTTGTTTATTGGTTGCAGTGATCCTTTAGGATGAGAGCTCTGGAATGTTATAAACTCTACATTTAATGGTAAAGAGCTGCTCACCAAAAGGTATCACTACCTGTAAACAATGTGAAAACTAAGAATGGACCCTTTTTAATATGAAGTGGTATTTATTGTTAACACTCATATTAACACTGATTTCTCTTTGTGTAGGTCCACTGGAACATATACACCTGGTCCTGCCATTTGTAACCACGAAGAATAAGGAAGTAAATGCTTCAGTGGTTTTGTGGCCAAACCACGTGGGAACCCTGACATATGTCTGGTGGCTTGGGAATAACAGTGAGGTATAATACTCCTTTATTGTCCTATGATGATGTTATTCGTACCTGTGACATTTAGTAGTGCTGCATTATGTGACATACAATGTGTTCTGTTGCCATTCAGTTGAGAGCCCGGCATCCTCCTGGGTGTCCCTTACAGGTGCAGATTGTTGCTGAAATGTTTTGCCACCACTCATTTTCCTGGCATAATTATATACATATAGATGTTAGCCCTAATTATCTTCTGGAATGTATAAGCTTCATACTGTATCTCTCCACCTCCCAGGGGATGTGCTAAACTGAAAAACACTCTATGAAATGCAAATTAGTAGCAGGGAGCAATGTAACCTGAGATATTAGCCTTGGTCAAACACTGCTTCTAGACATCACCCACTATTGTAATACAGTGTTAGTATGCCAGCTTAGATAGCAATTATTGGCAAACAATACAACAAAGCGGCAGGAAAATCAAGTAGGGTGTTTGGTTGTATTGGATAGGGACTAGTAGCAGAAGAAGAGAGGTACTAATACCACTATATATCTCCCAGTGAGACCGCACCTACAATGGTATGTCCAGTTCTCCTGTCCCGATACTATGTAGAGACCACTCCTCTCAGCTTATGAGGGCCAGAGACCCTGGTGGAGGGAACTATGTTCCGCTTTGATTCCACAACCCACCAGTGACTTGAGTTGGAGAGCGATCCATGGTGCGCTGAGCATGAGAGAGTACCTGGCTAATTTCACAGACTCTCCAGCCACTTGTGCATTCTGACAAGGAAGAGTCCATGTATTACATTTATTCTAGCTCTTTCAGACTGCAGCCCCTCTTGTCACTCTTGAGGGACCTCACTTTTTTTTTTTTGGGTGCTCAGTGTCCCGGAGCAACAGGGCCAATGACCTCCTCATCCACCTGCTCATGACATTAGCCAAGCTGAATATTTCTAAGCGCATGAAGCAGTGTTTGGTAGAGGAAGTGCCACTGTCCAGTGAGGCCATGTTCCAGGTACTGGTACTCTCCTGTATCTGGGTAGAGTACGCCCTGGATTTGTCCACTGGGAGGATGTGTGAGTTTACCTCTCAGTGGGCTGTAGATGGAGGAGGATGTGTGAGTTTACCTCTCAGTGGCCTGTAGATGGTGGAGGATGTGTGAGTTTACCTCTCAGTGGCTTGTAGATGGTGGAGGATGTATGAGTTTACCTCTCAGTGGCTTGTAGATGGTGGAGGATGTGTGAGTTTACCTCTCAGTGGGCTGTAGATGGTGGAGGATGTGTGAGTTTACCTCTTAATGGGCTGTATATGGAGTAGGATGTGTGAGTTTACCTCTCAGTGGGCTGTAGATGGGGGAGGATGTGTGAGTTTACCTCTCAGTGGGCTGTAGATGGGGGAAGATGTGTGAGTTTACCTCTCAGTGGGCTGTAGATGGAGGAGGATGTGTGAGTTTACCTCTCAATGGGCTGTAGATGGGGGAGGATGTGTGAGTGTACCTCTCAGTGGGCTGTAGATGGAGGAGGATGTGTGAGTTTACCTCTCAGTGGGCTGTAGATGGAGGAGGATGTGTGAGTTTACCTCTCAGTGGCTTGTAGATGGTGGAGGATGTGTGAGTTTACCTCTCAGTGGGCTGTAGATGGTGGAGGATGTGTGAGTTTACCTCTTAATGGGCTGTATATGGAGTAGGATGTGTGAGTTTACCTCTCAGTGGGCTGTAGATGGGGGAGGATGTGTGAGTTTACCTCTCAGTGGGCTGTAGATGGGGGAGGATGTGTGAGTTTACCTCTCAGTGGGCTGTAGATGGAGGAGGATGTGTGAGTTTACCTCTCAGTGGGCTGTAGATGGAGGAGGATGTGTGAGTTGACCTCTCAGTGGACTGTAGATGGAGTAGGATGTGTGAGTTTACCTCTCAGTGGACTGTAGATGGAGTAGGATGTGTGAGTTTACCTCTCAGTGGACTGTAGATGGAGTAGGATGTGTGAGGTTACCTCTCAATGGGCTGTAGATGGAGTACTAAGCTTGTTATGCCCCCATCAGGATTATTTTATTCTCCACTTCCTAATTTAGTTTGTTCACGTTATTTTCCGTTTCAAATATTTTAACCTTTATTTCCTAGGTAACAGACAGGGATCTGACGCACCATCTCTGACCAGATCAGAGTCAAGTATTTTCCAGTTCTTAAGATCATATCTCAAAAGGATATTAACAAATTGGAAACATTTCAAAGGAGGGCGACTAAAACAATGCAGGGTCTAGAGTACACAACTTGACCTAATAGCTAATATTTGTAGCTTACCATGGTGCCTTTTAGTGTTTTTGGTCTGGGGACAAGCTGGATACTTTTCACATCTCATGGGATCAGCTTTGGGTATCCAGAACATTGTAACAGGATTAAACAACACTTTATATTATAGGACGGGCTAAGGCCTCAAGGACAGACACGGTCATAGGACCACTGGCATAGAGGATAGAAGGTAGAGGAGTGATAAGGCAGAACCATTCACTTATATCAAAGGATTTAATAAAGTTCAGGGGGCAATAAAAGAAAAATCGGAATATAAGAACAAGAAGTTATGTGCTTAAGTTAACAGGTTAAATATTTAGGGTTATTAAGTGAATCTTCCAGTTAGAGAGGTAGGCTCAAACACAATTAAATATAAACATAAGGTCTGAGGTTTTATTAAGCCACAATGTTGAGTAGATAGCCTTTTAATTCATATCTTCAATCAAATCACTGTTTCTATAAACTCTGATGTCCCGGAGCACAACTTTGAAAACGTTCGGCAGGATTGTTTTGTTGAATGGAAAGAAGATAAAAAGTAATAAAATACATAACAACAAACATGTAAATGTTAGCCAATCTGGAAGTTATGACTCTTCTATTAAAGTGGCATTTGGAAGGGAAAAAGTCCAAATAAAGAAATAATAAAGAATGATAAGTTAATGTAACTTAATACACTGCCACATAATGCTGAGTCTGTATAATCCTAACGAGAAAATCATAAGACAGCGTTTTTATTGATTAACTACATTACGCTCATTGCTTGACGGCTTGTGATACCTCGTCCAAGTGATAGTTTTAGTGCATTTGGCCCCATACTTTGAATCTTCATTTAAAGGCATGGTGCTTGTCTGACTGATGCTTCCTTGGAACCATTACTGAGATTTTCAGTCTTCGCTCTTGTTGCAAAACGTGTTTACTTCTGTATGTTTTATATCATTTATGCAAGTGTCTCACTAACGTTGGGTATTATGTGTTGTGCGTCTCTTACAATTGTATTCACTTCTCTCTTATTTCTGCTATAATGAGCCTCAGATTCTCTCTTTAACAAACAGGCGCATGCCGAGTTAGTGCCAGAATAGCTAGAACATCAATTATTTTGTCTCTCCAATGTTTTTATTGAAGATAACGGCCATGCTCCCCGAGCTCCGCTATCAGAGGCTTTTTGAAGCAGACTGTTAGTTCAATATTACAGAGAGTCTGAATCTTCTCTTGTGATATGTTTGGCATCATTTGCACATAGGTAGCATCGTTCTAATTCTGTGTTGTTGCCGTCGTATTTTCGCAGCCTCTGATCACTCTGGAGGGAATCATCTCGTTCACATTCGCAGCAGAAGGAATGAACAGTATCACAGTGCAGGTCTCCGCAGGAAGCACCATTCTCCAGGATACAAAGACTGTAGCCGTATATGGTGAGCTCCATTCAAATCCTATTGATATGTCAAGGGGGCCGCAGCAACCAGAGCGTGTATCACAAACCTCATACACATTCAAGGCAGCCCTTCATTTGGGATCTTCATGGTCGAGTCCAAGGGGAATACGCTGTAAGGAGCTCATCGGATGAACTCTCAGCTCATTGGATGAACTGTGGCTCAATTTATAGCTTTTTCCACTTAAATAACAATATCCTCATTTAAAGCAGACATAAATCAAATTAAACTCAAGCTAAAGTTGCCCTACATGGAGGCCATATTGAATTGTTTGCTCTTCATACTTTCATCTTTCCGGTACAGTGAGGGTCCCATGTTAACATTTTTACACAGAATCTAAGATTGCATGAGATTCCCACGCTAAATAAGTACTATCCAAGGAGAGGAATGAGAATTTGGAAATTACTTCCTTTTGATGTAAAGATAAAGGACCACAGTGATCAGATATTCAAATAAGGCAGGATGCTTTTAGATGGTTACTTTTATAGTAATTTAGGTCAACAAAATACGATTGGTCCATGAAGTTCAACCTTTTTAGATCTCCTCTGATCCTTGTAATACTGGAATACATTTTTGATTGTTAGTACCATTGAAACATTGCCAGTTGTCTCGTAAGGGAAAAAATCCTTCATGAACCCAAAACACTGGCAGTTTACACCATGGATCAATATCACTTCTTCTCTAGTTATGCACCATAACCTTATTAGTCAAAAATATATCCAACCCCTTTTTAAAGTTATTTATTGAATCTTTTCTCAAAACTTCCTTTGGCAGAGAGTTCCACAGTCTGACTGCCCTGACTGTGAAGAAGCCTTTTCTTTCCTTAAAGTAGAATCAAGGTGCTTTACCTATAAAACATAATTGAGATTATTTTATATACAACAATTATATAATGGTAAAAAAATACAAGAGAGAATGAAAAGAATAAGCAATAACATCAAATAGATCAAATGTCCTTATACTGTTTAATATAATGTCCATTGTAATCAACCAATGAGTTTCGGGGCTCAAACCAAGACAAGTTTATACATCCAATCTTCTATATTTGCTCCAGGATCAGATTAGTATCCAGGTCAGAAGTAATACAGGTGGAAGAGTTGGAGAATCTCTAAGAACTTTTTCTATAATACCCCATTGAGTACCTCCAAGAGCTTCCCATGAGTTCAATCCACAACCTTGATTCAACATAACAGAAAACAGGGAAATCCACTGAGCTGGTACCGAATATACTCAAGTATAAGCCAAGTTTTTCAGCCCTTTTTTTAAGGCTAACAAGGGCCCCCTCGGCTTATACTCGAGTCACTCTCCCCCCCGTGTCTCTCTAACCCCCCGTGTCTCTCTAACCCCCCCGTGTCTCTGTAAGCCCTCCCGTGTCTCTCTACCCCCCCTTGTCTCTCTAACCCCCCGTGTCTCTTTCCCTCCCCCCTCCTCATCCTCAACCCCCCCTCCTCATTCTAAACCCCTCCTCCTCATTCTAAACCCCCCTCCTCATTCTAAAGCCCCCCCCCCCTCCTTATTCTACCCCTCTAAATACCTCCCCCTCTCCCTTTCCCCTCACTTACCTCCATCTGCAGCTTCTGCTCCACCCTCCGCTCCTTCCTGCGTCGTCACCCGGTATATGCTAATGACGTGTCATTAGCATTGGCCAGGTCAAGACGCAGTAAAGAGCGGAGGCCGGAGCAGAAGCTGCAGATGGAGGTAAGTGATGGGAAAGGGAGAGGAGGAGGTATTTAGAGGGGTAAAGTGAGGAGGGGGGTTTAGAATGAGGAGGGGGGTTGAGGAGGGAGGTTGAGGATGAGGAGGGAGGTTGAGATTGAGGAGGGAGGTTGAGGAGGGAGGTTGAGGAGGGGGTTGAGGATGAGGAGCGAGTGAGGATGAGGAGGGGGTTGAGGATGAGTATGGGGGGGTTGAGGATGGGGGGGTTGAGGTTGAGGAGGGGGGTTTAGGATGAGGAGGGGGGTTGAGGAGGGGGGTTGAGGATGGGGGGTTAAAGATGAGGATGGGGGGTTGAGGTTGAGGAGGGAGGTTCAGGAGGGGGTTAAGGATGAGGAGGGGGGTGGAGGAGTAGGTTGAGGATGGGGGGTTGAGGATGAGGATGGGGGGGTTGAGGATGGGGGGGTTGAGGTTGAGGAGGGAGGTTGAGGAGTGGGGTTTAGAATGAGGAGGGGGGTTGAGGATGAGGAGGGTGGTTGAGGATGAGGAAGGGAGGGGTTGAGGATGGGGGGTTGAGGTTGAGGAGGGAGGTTGAGGAGGGGATTGAGGATGAGAAGGGGCGTTGAGGCTGGGCTTGAGGATGGGGTTGTTGAGGATGAGGATGTGGGGGTTGAGGTTGAGGGGGTTGAGGATGAGGAGGGAGGTTGAGGAGGGGGTTGAGGATGGGGGGGTTGAGGATGAGGATGGGGGGTTGAGGATGGGGGGGTTGAGGTTGAGGAGGGAGGTTGAGGAAGGGGGTTTAGAATGAGGAGAAGGGTTGAGGATGAGGAGGGGGGTTGAGGATGAGGAGGGGGGTTGAGGATGAGGATGGGGGGGTGAGGATGGGGGGGTTGAGGTTGATGAGGGAGTTTGAGGAGAGGGGTTTAGAATGAGGAGGGGGTTGAGGATGAGGAGGGGGTTGAGGATGATGATGGGGGGTTGAGGATGAGGATAGGGGGTTGAGGATAGGGGGATTGAGGTTGAGGATGGAGGTTGAGGAGGGGGTTTAGAATGAGGAGGGGGTTGAGGAGGAGGTTGAGGATGGGGGGGTTGAGGATGAGGATGGGGGGTTGAGGATGGGGGGTTGAGGTTGAGGAGGGAGGTTGAGGAGTGGGGTTTAGAATGAGGAGGGGGGTTGAGGATGAGGAGGGTGGTTGAGGATGAGGAGTGGAGGGGTTGAGGATGGGGGGGTTGAGGTTGAGGAGGGAGTTTGAAGAGGGGATTGAGGATGAGAAGGGGGGTTGAGGCTGGGCTTGAGGATGGGGGTGTTGAGGATGAGGATGTGGGGGTTGAGGATGAGGAGGGGGGTTGAGGAGGGGGTTGAGGATGGGGGGGTTGAGGATGAGGATGGGAGGTTTGAGGATGGGGGGTTTGAGGCTGAGGAGGGAGGTTGAGGAAGGGGGTTTAGAATGAGGAGAAGGGTTGAGGATGAGGAGGGGGGTTGAGGATGAGGAGGGGGGTTGAGGATGAGGATGGAGGGGTTGAGGATGGGGGGGTTGAGGTTGATGAGGGAGGTTGAGGAGGGGGGTTTAGAATGAGGAGGGGGTTGAGGATGATGATGGGGGTTGAGGATGAGGATAGGGGGTTGAGGATAGAGGGAATGAGGTTGAGGAGGGAGGTTGAGGAGGGGGAACGTACAGATGTGAGAGCTGGGACATAAAGAAGTCTGAGCAACGTAGAATTGACGCCTTTGAATTGTGGTGTTTGAGAAAACTGCTTAGAGTCCCATAAACCAATCCTACAGGAAATAAAGTCAAACTGATCACTGGAAGATTTG
This sequence comes from Discoglossus pictus, assembly GCA_027410445.1. Lineage (NCBI taxonomy): Eukaryota > Metazoa > Chordata > Amphibia > Anura > Alytidae > Discoglossus > Discoglossus pictus. The sequence goes on from CM050171.1 coordinate 118,614,548, forward strand.
ATCATGAGACTAAAGCTCAAATATTTTGTCCAAATCATAAGAAAACAGGATTCCCTAGAGAAGACTGCTGAGAAAGATTGATGGCTCACAGAGACGGGAACGACAGAGGCGAAGATGGATAGATGAGGTCACTGAAGCAATGAGCTTGAGGGAGCTCAGAGGGGCAGTAGCTGAGAGATGTGCCTGGCAAACTGTGGTCCATAGGGTCACAGAGGGTCATATATACAAGACATATACTACATAGTTAAGCAAGCTATGCAGATATACATTACCCAACATGTCATCTTGTTTACAGTGGGGGAAAAAAGTATTTGATCCCCTGCTGATTTTGAACGTTTGTCCATTGACAAAGAAATGATCAGTCTATAATTTTAATGGTAGATGTATTTAACGGTGAGAGACAGAAAACAAAAAAAAAAAAACAACAAGAAAAACGCATGTCAAAAAAGTTATAAATTGATTTGCAGGTCAGTGAAATAAGTATTTGATCCCCTATCAATCAGCAAGATTTCTGGCTCCCAGGTGTCTTTTATACAGGTAATGAGCTAAAATTAGGAGCACTCTCTTAAAGGTAGGGCTCTTAATCTCAGCTTGTTACCTGTATAAAAGACATCTGTCCACAAAAGCAATCAATCAGATTCCAAACTCTCCACCATGGCCAAAACCAAAGAGCTGTCCAAGGATGTCAGAGCTGTCAAAAGAGCTGTCCAAGATTGTAGACCTAGAATGGGCTTCAAGCCCATCGCCAAGCAGCTTGGTGAGAATGTGACAACAGTTGGTGCGATTATTCGCAAATGGAAGAAACACAAAATAACTGCCAGTCTCCCTCAGTCTGGTGCTCCATGCAAGATCTCACCTTGTGGAGTTTCAATGATCATGAGAACGGTGAGGAATCAGCCCAGAACTACACGGGAGGATGTTGTTAATGATCTCAAGGCAGCTGGGACCATAGTCACCAAGAAAACAATTGGTAACACACTACGCCATGTTGGACTGAAATCCTGCAGCGCCCGCACGGTCCCCCTGCTCAAGAAAGCACACGTACAGGTCTGTCTGAAGTTTGCCAATGAACATCTGAATGATTCAGAGGAGAACTGGGTGAAAGTGTTGTGGTCAGATGAGACCAAAATCGAGCTCTTTGGCATCAACTCAACTCGCCGTGTTTGGAGGAGGAAGAATGCTGCCTATAACCCCAAGAACACCATGCCCACAGTCAAACATGGAGGTGAAAACTTTATGTTTGGGGGGATTTTTCTGCTAAGGGGACAGGACAACTGCACCGCATCAAAGGGACGATGGACAGGGCCATGTACCGTCAAATCTTGGGTGAGAACCTCCTTCCCTCAGCCAGGGCATTGAAAACAGGTCATGGATGGGTATTCCAGCATGACAATGACCCAAAACACATGGCCAAGGTAACAAATGAGCGGCTCAAGAAGAAGCACATTAAGATCCTGGAGTGGCCTAGCCAGTCTCCAGACCTTAATCCCATAGAAAATCTGTGGAGGAAGCTGAAGGTTCGAGTTCCCAAACATCAGACTCAAAACCTTAATGACTTGGATAGGATCTCTGCAAAGAGGAGTGGGACAAAATCCCTCCTGTGATGTGTGCAAACCTGGTGGCCAACTACAAGAAATGTCTGACCTCTGTGATTGCCAACAGGGGTCTTGCCACCAAGTACTAAGTCAAAGGGGTCAAATACGTATTTCCCTCATTGACCTGCAAATAAATGTATAACTTTTTTTACATTTGTTTTTCTTGTTTGTTTTTTTTTTTTATTCTGTCTCTCATGGTTAAAATACGCCTACCAATAAAATTATAGACTGATCATTTCTTTGTCAGTGGACAAACGTTCAAAATCAGCAGGGGATCAAATACTCCCCCCCCCCCCCCCACTGTATGAAAGTTCCTCAGCGCTCTACTGACCTGAAAAGAACTGATAAACAATTATAGAATTTACAGCATCTTTCAGCTGCATTTTACGTTTTCCTAATCCACACATATCATCTATTTAATCATTCCCTTTATGTCCAGTGCTATGGAGGTGAGTACAAGCCCATGTGGCGGCATCAGTTCTAATGGTTGCTGTGGTGACACGTGGGGGAGACATTAAGAACATTTAATGGAGCTGCTGTTACCTTGAACAATACTTCAAGTTTTGATTTGTTTTATAAAAAATGTAAAAAGTTAAATTTTAAAGGGCCATTGAAAGTATTTTTGTTTTCTTTTTGCATTTGAACATAAATATGTGATAATGATGAACAGTGTGTTTCTTTTTGAAATTGAAGCTCCTGCTTTGAAGGTATATATGTCTTTTTTGGGGTTGTCCCTGTCAGCCAATGTGCAGCAGTACAGCTGAATCAGTCATGAGTTTCAGCCAATCCATACTCACAGAGGTATTTCCTGTGGAATTTCCTGTTAGTTTCCAATAAATTTAAACAATTTTACAAAATATTTGTTTGAAAAAAAAAACATTTTAATTATACTATTTTAAATGCATGATAGTAAAAATAACGGTCCCTTTAAGCTTAAATAATATGAGAAAGGCTGTTAATTAGATTGATGTCTCAGTGGAAGAATGTTTGATTTACATTACAAGGTTGCTGGTTAAATCTAGGTGTGCTTTGCTGCTTTTATGGAATATACAGTATAAAACAAACATGGAACACGTATAGACTGTAAAGAGTGGACAGAAGACAAGTATTAATTTGTAGTTCATTGACAGTTATAGTCACCAATTCCATATCAGAGAATCAGTTCCATCACTTGCAAAGCATTGCAGATCATCACTTCTCCACAACAGAACTGGCATTGGATTACTTATGGTAGTTTTCTCTACCACTATTGTTTTGATGATGCCAAACATGGCACATGGATAAATGCTTATCCAACCTCCCTATGCTTCACCTTGTAGTAACTGGTGAGAAATGCAAAAAGAGCTTTGATTGCTAATGTGCCTGGCATAATATTATGCAAAAATTATCTCAACCCAGCCCAATTTACTTAACTGATTGGCACATGAAGCAGCTCATTCGCTGTGTAGCCAAGCTTCCATTGTTTGTCCATTCAACTGGGATGGCTTTTACCATAAGGCATAGAACTAGGCCAGTACTTTTATTATTATTATTATTATTACTATTATTATTATTATTACTACCATGTATTTGTTCTTCATCGATTCCAGAAATATAAACAGCTTCTTTCCATGATTCTAAGCCTTTTTATGACATCACATAGATGTTTCGCCAATCTTTTATATGGAGATTGATACCTCAAAGTGTTTACTTTATGTTGAAGCCATATTGGTTGCGGAGTTTAAATCAGGGCAGAAACAGTTAAAAACACTCCAAACTGAACCATTCTGTTAGATTACATGGAGCATCCTTATGTATCTGTATGGGGAGACTAGCCCCCGTTAAATACATTTTCTGAATGAATAATTACAGTGATTAAGTTATGATGTCATAATTACTTTCCAGGAACAGTACCTGTAGGTGGGGGGAGGGAAGGGGGTCAAGGTGCTTGCATATTGAAGGGACAACTAAAGGAGCAATAGCATAAAACTACTGTACAGACGGCGCAGCATTTAGTTGCCATGGCTATTTAAGCTGGATAACAAAACAGTAGTCAGAGGCCATTGTTTTATTAAATTCCCTTTTTCTTTCTAATTGTGTGACATGTACTATTTGTAAGACAATTACAGAGCAGCAATTCGTTCCTCTAAAACAGATTTTCTGTTCCTAAAGCAATTGAATTAAATGTGAGAATAACGAGGTGAGTATTTCTCATGATTACTCTGGTGCAGGGAATGGCTGTCATACATTATAGGATCTGGATCTAACTGAGCCTTAACTAGAGACATTGTATGAGCGAGACTCATTGTGAGAAGAAATACTGTAATTTATCTGTAGAACAGGGTAGTAATGTGACATATTGTGACACTGAGCGAGTACAATAATAATGGGACATATTGGTGTATATGTGTGAAGTGGGGAGAAAAATAGGGATACCAAGGGTTTTATATATATATATATATATATATATATATATATATATATATATATATATGTGTGTGAGGTAGGGAGAGACAAAGGGAGGGAAGAGAGAGGGTGAGAGATTAAGGAAGAGAGAAAGGGAGGGAGGGAAAGAGAAAGGGAGGGGGAAAGAGAGGGAGGGATGCAGAGATAGAGGGGGAGAAAGAGAGAGGGATGCAGAAAGGGAGAGAGAGCAAGGGAGGGAGGGGGGATGGAAAGAGAGAAAGAGAAGCCTCCACCGAACAGTAGTACAGTAAATAAATAGTACATTTATGTTCACATTTGATCATCTAAAACAAGTTAAAAAACCTGCTTCCAGCTCAGAATTCTGAGAAATTCAGTTATCACATTTAATCAGAGTATTGGAGTATATAGTGATAACTTTTATATTGGACAAACATATTCAAAATTATTATGACAAGCTTTCAGGAGCTTCCTCTCTTTGTCAAGTCAGGAGTAATACTGATTTTAGATTCTTATTAAAATAAAGATATTTCAGGATTCAAAAATAATGTTATGTTTGGTCAACTGTGCAGCACAAGTCTTCATAAGTGGAGGTCAAAGTAAATAAGGGGTTGTAAATATTTTTCCATCTTAAGGAGTAGAGGCACTATAAAACTGTAAGAAGACAGAGAAACAAACCAGAAAGACAAAAACACATACCAGGAATATGTCCTCACTCTTTATATATATAAGCACAAGTTAATTTCCTGTCCCCAGAATTACTATACAGTTATCGCACAGTACTTTGGAAAATTGGACAAGGACATGCAATTGAGGCCACAGCATTTTCACTCTTTAACCCAATACCATTTTATATATGTATATGCTCCCTGTATTACACAGCTTTAAAGCATAGCATAGGATGGTTATGCACGAGGAGACCTATCCACAGATGGCACTGTTTCAATCTTAATGAATCTCATCAGTGTGGAGCACAAATGACGGGATAATATTTGATTTTTGTCTCCCCCCCTGTGTCCTTTCCTCCCTCTCCCTCCCCCTCCCCTGTGTCTCTCTTCCCCCCTCTCCCTCCCCTGTGTCTTGTTCCCCCTCTCCCTTGCCAGTGTCTCTCCCCCTCCCCTGTGTCTCTTTCCCCCGTCTCCCTTCACTGTGTCTCTTCCCCCCTCTCCCTCACCTATGTCTCTTTCTCCCCTCTCCCTCCCCATGTATCTTTCCCCTCTCTCCCTCCCCTTTGTCTCTTTCCCCCTCTCTCCCTCCCTTGTGTCTCTTTCCCCCTCTCCCTCCACTGTGTCTCTTTGCCCTCTCTCCCCTTCTCCCTCCCTCGTGTCTCTTTCAACCACCCTCCCTCCCCTGTGTCTCTTCCCCCTCCTCTCCCTCCCCTGTGTCTGTCCCTCCCCTGTATCTATTTCCCTTCCCTGTCCCTCCCCTGTGCCTCTTTTCCCCCTCTCCCTCCCCTGTGTCTGTTTGCCCCCCTTTCTCTCCCCTGTGTTTCTCTCCCCCCTCCCTCTCCACTGTGTCTCTTTTTCCCCCTCTGCCTCCCTAGTGTATCTCTCCCCCTCTCCCTCCCCTGTGTCTCCTTCCCCCCTCTCCCTCCCCTGTTTCTCTTCTCTCACACATTTCTCTTTCCCCCTCTCCCTCCCATGTGTCTCTTTGCCCTCCCCCAGCACACAATCTCTCTCTCCCCTCTTGTGTGCTGCCTACCTCTTCTCCCTGCTTCTCTCTCCTTCCCTCTCCCTTGCTCATTGGGGGCCTCTGTGTCTCATTCCCCCTCTCCCTCCCCCCATTTCTCTTCCCCCCTCCCCTGTGTCTCTTCCCACTCTCCCAAACCTGTGCCTCTTTTACCCCCTCTCCCTCCCCATATGTCTCTTTACCCCCTCTCCCTCCCCTGTGTCTCTTTCCCCCTCTCCCTCCCCAGTATCTCTTCCCCATCCCTCCCCTGTGTCTCTTTCACCCTCTCTCCTTCCCCTGTGTCTCTTTCCCCCCTCTCCTTTCCCTGTGTCTCTTTTATCCCCCCTCTCCCTCCCTTGTGTCTTTTCCCTCCTCTCCATCCCCCATGGCTCTTTCCCTCCACTGTCCCTCCCCTGTGTCTCTTTGCCCCCTCTCCCTCCCCTGTGTCTCTTTGCCCCCCTCTCCCTCCCCTATGTCTATCTCCCCCCTCTTCCTCCCCTGTGTCTCTTTGCCCCCTCTGCCTCCCCTGTGTCTCTCTCTCCCCCTCTCCCTCCCCTGTATCTTGCCCCCCTCTCCTTCCCCTGTGCCTCTTCTCTCCCTCTTTTCCCCCTCTCCCTCCCCTGTGTCTCTTTGCCCTCCCCCAGCATGTAAACTCTCTGTCCCCACCGGTGTCATCCCTACGTCTTCTCCCTCCTTCTCTCTCCTTCCCTCTCCCTTGCGAGTCTCGCAATGAGCACCGGGCCTCGCAATGCGCAACTCACAACTTTCGCTGCTTATTGCGGGCCTCAGCATGCGCTACGCGCAGCCTGCAATCTTTGCGATCGTTACACACAAACTTGCAGTACAACAACTATATTAGTGATATATTTTTATAATTTTTTTCTTTGTTGCATCTAAAAGAGCGTATTTCATAATGCTGCACTTTGTTTTCTCTTCTCAAATGATGTTCTCATCGCATGGAAAAAACTTTTCAAATGTTTAACTGATCCAGGGCTTGCCTCTGTCAGCCAATGAACAGTTATATTGGTGTATGAGTCATACTTGTCTGCCAGTGAAATGCACACATATATATATATATATATATATATATATATATATGTATATATGCCCTGTTCATTTTCTTTTAGTTCCAATTATTTTTAAACAGGGTTTACTTTACATTACATTAATATTTCTTATGTAAGACACAACGTTGGTAATGTTTAAGGTATACGCTTTTAACTGCATGAAAAAAAAGAATTGTGTCCATGTCCCGTAAAATTATATTTGACAGGTTTCCTCTATGGAAACCATGGAAAGTGGGAATATTTAACCCCACTCAGTCCCATTTTGTTAAATATACCCCATCAAAGCTTTTAGTGAATCTAATAATTATTCCTAAACACAAATAGAAAATCCTCTAATCACTTTGTCTCCATGGTAATGACACATCTGCCCATATAGGTTTATGTAAAATAAAGCAGCGCAGCACTCATTGTTCATTATAATGTGTTAATTATAACTTCAACTTTGCTTTATTTATACTAATAATTACAATGTATTGTGTAGACTTATCTAAATAATTATAATTATATATTAGGAAAAAAATATCAGCGCTGAAAGGAAAATGTAAGGCTCCTGAATTTTACTAGCTATATATATATATATATATATATATATATATATATATATATATATATATATATATATATATATATATATAATGTGTATCTATTTACTTTTCTGTGCTTTCTTTTATTAAGGGGTGCTTGCTCATTAGCTCTTTTTTACTGCTTAAAAATCCTTGTATGTTTAATGAAACACTGTAGATGTCTTGTATGAACAGATGTATTTTATCCATAATACTAAGTAACATTTTACATGTCAATATAGATATGACATAGCCAACGTATCTACATCCTAAACTTGTGAACTAATATTGTAAGATGCAATATGAGTCCGTGAAAGAACAGCAAATGGCTCAAGAGCACAAAACCCACCCAATACCTTGGTCCCATCCTCTCCTGACAACTGTCTGCATCCCTTCACTCAAGAGCTTGAATGTCCCCACCTACTCATGAGCTTCCTTCCAGCTTATGTGCACCCACTTAACAGCTTTGTTCCTCACTCCACTTAACTTCAAGCTTCCTTACCCCCTCACTCAATCACTTGTTTTTTCCTTCCCCTCGAGCTTTCATGCCTACACTCAACAGTCTGATTTCTTCCTCCCTTACTCAACAATTGGCTTACTACATCCCCTCAAGAGCTGCATGCATTTACCTTCCTTTCTCGCCATCTTTGTACATACTCTACAGTTTTTTTCCTCTATCTACTTTAGTTCCTTTCTATCGGCAGCGTTCATGTCCCATACTCATTAACAAGCATCCTTTATCCATCCATTTAAGAGCTCGTGTCTCCCCTCAGATTTATCCAAGGTGTTTATGTGAGACCCAGACTCAGCAAATCTCTCTTCACCCAATAGGATTGCCGGAGTTAACTTCAAAGCTTGGGCAATTAGCTGCACCTGGGCAGCCCTAATTTAAAACTGTTCCTGGAGTATGGGAGGGGTTGCTTATATACCAATTGTTTGCAGTTTCTCTGGCCTGGAGAAAGACACATACAACAGCAACCTGCAGCTTATGACACATTGGAGCAGAGTGGAGACCTGAAAATATGTAGAAATATACAGGCCAGTGATTTTGCCAACTATTGGACTGTTTGTTTTGACCCACTTAGGATTAGCTGGTTGAGAGTCTGTTTAATGAGGACAATTGTTTCCCTTTTGAGACAATTGGCAAAGTTTCACTTGTTTTTTTTTTTTTTCTGTTTGCCTTCCTCTGGATTAATTAACAATTAGTCGGCATATTGCAGATCAGAGGAGATCTTACAAGGTTGAACTACTATGTAACTAAGGTTCAATTACTATGTAACTATGTAACACCTTAATTGTGTCAGATTTGAGGTGTTATTTCTGAAATTCAACAAAATTAAGGGGTTACTACTGCTAGCTCATATGAGCCAGGGGATTCTCACTATCCCCCTTCAATACCGACAAACTCCTATGAGCCATGTACCCCCATGATTCCTCTTCATACCTGCTTGCCCTATATGGGCCAAGGGATCCCACAACTTAAGTATAACCATGGGGGCCTTTATGGACCCCCATGGCACCAAATATTAACATGTTACCTTGGAGGTTCCTATGGATCCCCATAGCAATCAAAATTATAACCATGGGGGTCCCATGTGAATGGATTAAAATGTTTATGCCTGACCCTAGGAGAGATCAGAAGCTGCAGGGCCCAGTAATAAGAGCTTAATCTCAGTGTCACTCATCAGCTATAGGATGTGATGACAGTCTGTGTAAGCTTTTATCAGTGTGCCAGGATTGGCATTATCTGAACAATATTGGAATAGCTGACTATGTGCCAGCTCTGCAGTGGAGAAGTGATGTTATGCAGTGCACCACAAGTGGTGGGTAGACTGATACTTTGAAAGTATGTAGCAAGGTAATGAGTGACTGTGACTGTCAATGTACTGCAGTGCTCATGTTTGTGATAAACCCATTCCCTTTACACACTATGGGCCTCATTCAATTGCAATTTGGCCAATTGAATAGGGCTCTAAATAAGCACATAACATATTTTTTTTAAATAAGTTTTTAGTTAGTAAGCATCTATCTAAAAGCAAGGTTTTCACTAACTAAAAACTTATTTAAAAACAATATGCTATGTGCTTATTTAGTACCCCTATTCAATTGGCCAAATCGCAATTGAATGAGGGCCTATATATGGAGTGAATGATACTAACATTTGGGATGCTCTTTTCCACATACTTTTCCTTTTACTTTTTCATGTATCTGGTTGTGTCAAATAAATGGATGCCACTGATAAGCAGACAAGAAATGTTGGCAGCAATACACATAATACACATAAAGTTCATCTAAATTTAATTCATGCAGATAAGATTTTTCTGCATTCAATGTCTTTCCTGCCTCTGGAAGGTCGTCAGCAGAAACCAAAATGGTAGATTCCACTGCAGCATAATTCCATATAATAAGTAATAAAATATATATAAAACAATATATTTTAAATAAAGGATTAAAATGGTCATTTATCCATTGAATATATATATAGCTCACTCTCATTTAAATTCACTGTTTATTTCTTTAAGTTACTAACTGATTAACTACCACTCACCCAAGATATCCAACTTCATAACCATATAAAATGACAACATAACACATTTGCTTTTAGCTTACTAGGATCTGATCACCGAAGTGAGTTAGACCATTAAATGTATCACAATTTATGGCTTATAACTTACTAAATGACTCTGCGCCATGCCAGAGGAGGAGGAGAGCGTTACATCTAATAAATGTTAGCATGAATATAGCTGCAGTATATCTAATATTTAATGTAATTTGTGACTGACATAATAAAGAATATAATGGTTGTAGCAGTGGTGTGTTTGTCACAAGACCTAAGAGGCAAAGGCCTATTACAGCACTTTTTCATGGGGCAGAAATGTATTCATATGCACAAAAATGTCTTTATACAGTGACATTTTAATCTATAAATGTAATTGAGGTTTTCTGCTGTATTGTAGATATACATTTGCCCATATATATGGGCTTCATTGGTTGAGTGACTCTAAACATGGTGCAATTGGTGATAAAGAACCATTAGTGTTGTTCGGAGAACACTGTACTAGAGAATGAGTAACAATAGTAACAATTATTTAGAATATTTCGTCTTAGATTTAGACTGTTGACACATTTATTGGGATTTATAAACCCCATGAGTTAAAGCAAGTCATAGTATCATGGCATGTGTTGTTTTTTCTTATGATTCCCAGAGCAATTCAAGTCCCTACGACTGTCTTTTTCACCAAACCTGGATGAATACAACCCGGATATTCCTGAGTGGAGAAGAGACATCAGCCGAGTGATTAAGAGAGCGCTCATGTATGTAAGTGACCAAATGCTTTGCTTACCTTCTATAATATGATATTTCTCATTCACCAAAAGTATAGGAGTTGGGATTGCGATGTATTTATGCAATTGGGTTGAAGCCAATATGAAGGACAGCCTATGCATAAAATAAGCAGAGGTTCGAAATCTGCTATAATGTAAATATGTAAGTAATAATACATACTTTATCATTCCAATGTATCTTGTTAACAGTAACGATTTTTAAAAATAAAATGTACTTTAAAATGGCTATTATTCTGGCACGCTAGAGTTTCTACGACCATTATTTTTTCCAAGTATTTCATGAGTGCATAATTCTTAATGCGGGTAAGTTGGCTATGGATTCACTTGTGTTATTTAAAGGACAACAAAAGTCATCATATGTACTCTGCACCATCAGCTAGAGGTTGGAAAATCATGTGGAATATGTGTTTACATTTTTAAAATTCACCAGGAATTGACTTAGATAATGTAATTTACTTTAGTCTTTAAAAATAAGCAAAACATCTACACAATTACCTATATATTATATAACCTAAAGGACATATTTCTGAAGTAAAAAAAAAAAGTGTCTTTAGAAAGCTTTGAACCCAGGACTTTCTGTGTCACAGAATGCTGCTATTTGGGCTGCTAGAGTAGTTACAAGTAGTTGTAGATCACTTAGCCACTGTTTGTTTCAAAGCTTCTATGTGTGCTTGCATTCTCCATTGGTGTCTGACTCTATATGACCTCATGGACAGCAACACACCATGCTGATCCACTTGGTATTCATGGCAGAGATACTGGAGTGGGTTGTGAGTTCCTTCTCCAGTGGGCCACAGCATACAGCTCCTGGTATTCTTAGGTTGTCTCCCATTCAATTACTGACAAGGCCCAACCCTGCATGGCTTCAGGGTGGTGTGATCTCTTGGTTCCCTGAGTGGAATCGAACCCAAGTCGCAGCGGTAAAAGCAATAACCCCTAACCACTTGACTACAAGGGAACCCAAAAAGCTTTTATGCTTGATTCTAATTAATATTAATTTTGTACCGTGCAATACAGAGCTCTTTACTATTCAGGCAGAGGCAACACACGGAAATAGCCTGACATTTATTGATTATTACTCCATTAATTCTGCATCAATTTTTTAAATTAAAACACTTTTCCCACATGCTTATTCACCCTCTCTCTAATGGTACAGAGCACATATGGGGACTGCACGGTCCTTTAAATAAAAGGTCTTATAAAAATATTTAAGACTGGACTATTTAAGACTGGAAAATCTGCCTGCTGCTTATTTATTTTTTTAAATAAAAAGATGAATCTTTTAATAAATATATTTAGTTTTTAAATACACACAGTATCAATGTATTAAGCATTAAACAGTAAAAAGAAAAGAAGAAGACACAGTAATAATTGGAAAAAACCCAAAATAGAGATAAGGGGGCGCATTTCCAATTGGACCTAAAGAAGCATAAACTCTGAAGACATCTTTGAGTTAAACTAAGATATTTGCATTTACAAAGTGTTTTGATGTGTTAACGGATCCTACAGTCTGACCACAGTCCCCTAAATCTTCAATACGAAGCCAAAGAGGTTAATTACTAGTTTAGATGTTTGTGCCGAACACTGAGCGAGCCTGTTGTGCAAAGGTTTAATGTAGCAGAAGGAAAGATAAGAGACAGCAGAATCTGCAGAGAAACCGTCACATCCTCAGAACTCGAAAACATCTTAAATAAGGTTGTGTATTTGTCTTGATTTTGATTTGAATTTTTAAAGCTTTGATTACAAGTATTTCAGATTATGTACTGTCCCCAAAGCAAATATATACGGCTGAAAATATAGAATTTATATTACAGAAAATATAGAATATTGAATATTCACTGACTCTGAAAGTTATAATTAGCATAAAAGAAATTTGTTGTCGTTTAGTCGTGTCCGACACTCCGTGATCCACAGCAGACCAGGCACATCTGTCAGCCACTGCCTTTCTGAGCTCCCTGAAGCTCATGTTCATTACTTCAATTACCTTATCTATCCATTGTCTTCTTCTTTGAGTGCATTCAATCTTTCCCAGCATCAGAGTCTTCTCATGGAAATCCTGTCTTCTCAAGATATGGAAAAAATATTTGAGCTTCTGCCTCGTGATCAAACCTTCCAGTGAGCAGTTTGTTTTGATTTCCAGTAGTATTGATTGATAGGGTCTTCTTGCAGACCAAGGGACTCTCACAATTCAAAGGTGTCAATTCTACAGCGCTCAGACTTCTTTATGATCCAGCTCTCATATCCGTATTATACTTCTGGGAATACCAAAGTTCTAACTATGCGGACCTTTGTTGATAGTGTAATGTATTTGCTTTTCAATAGCTTTACCCTTTAAATGCAATCATGCTGCAGTTGGAGCCTCCATTTTACTTGATTGAGCTGCCTATTACATGCCGGTACTGCATTCTGGGTAGGGTATGGACTTACAAATTGATATTAGACCTATTAAAAACACTGGCACTTTGTATTGCCACATTTCCTTGACATTTAAGGACTTCTCCTGACTCTAGAAGCAGATCAGCAGAACAAAATGGCGTTTTCACTGCAGCATAATTGCATATAATTAGTGTTACATAAAAACTGTATTTTTTATATTTTAAAAATAATTTGTCCACTGTCATGTAGTTCTTTAAATTGAAAATATCAGACTACGGTCAGTTTAAACATGCAATATATTATATGTGTGTAAATATTATACATACATACATATATATAGTCTCTAGTTGCTCTAGCTGACCCCTTTTACTCCGCTCTTCTGGCACTTTAATGGCCAACCATCAGACGAGAGTGAACTATTAACAAGTGACATTCTTATTTTGTATGTCATGTATTTCCAGCTGAACACACAGAGCTGAGATTACAGACCATGTTGTACAAGGCCTCCTGTGCCCCTCTGTGGCCTGGCCCATCTGGTTACCCCTTTGCACTCCTGAGTTGTCGGCTTTTATAGACAAGGTTTTTTTTTTCCTGTAGCATTTTTTTTAGCATCTTTCTGCATTATTTAAGCACTTCTGGAAACCTGAGGAAGTCAAATGTTTCTTCCTTATTTTGCTTTTTTAAATGCTGTTACTAAACATCCATAGATTTGACAGCAATAGAGCCTGCAGCAATACCCAGAGTCAGCGCAGCTCTGCAGCGGTACCCAGAGGCGGCCTGAAAGCTCAGCCATGCTAGTGATGGAAATTAATCAACCAGTGTGAGTTTAGCTCTGCAAAATGTACGTGTGCTCCTATTCCCAGAGATATTCCTCCAGAGAGCAGGTGCATCACACGGCAAGCCAGAGCCAGCTGTGCTTAAACCTGTAAGCTGTCTGCTAATTAAAATGACTGGGACTGAAGCAGGAGCCTGCCAAGTAGCCCAGAGAGGAGGATGATAGCCGCAGGGCTACTGCAGCTTCACTATGGCCATAAGGAAACAACTGGATACTTTAATGTCTTTAATACTGATTTAGTTAACCCCTGTACCTCACATTCTTGCATTCCTTTATTACAATATGCTGAAGGTCTGTTTCCAGAACTGAAATCTAAATATATATGTATTACATTGTATATACTGTACATGTGCAACAGCCTTGTACCTACAAGGAATCTCACCAGGTGCTGAAACATTACATTACTATACAGTATCTCTCTCATTATCTTTGCAAGACAGAGATAAAGTATGAAAAGGCCATCTTCAAGCTTTTAAGATAGATATATTGATAGATAGATAGATAGATAGATAGATAGATAGATAGATAGATAGATAGATAGATAGATATATAGATAATTATTATAATTATTATTATTATTTCTTGTTTATATAGTACAACCCCATTCCATAGCACAGAGGTACAGGAAAACATTGGTATGACAATACGTAATTTGACAGACTGATACAAAAGGAGTTGACAACCCTGCCCTTGAGCTAACAATCACACACATGACATGTTTATACATTTATACAAAGTGCCTTGCATGACTGAGAGCATGCAAGCTTAGAGACTAAAGGATTTAGGAAACAAAAGGGGAGTGAATTAAAAGGGAGAAACAAGGGATGGATAGATGGTCCACATAGAGATTCCTCAGTAGGGAGATGAGATGATCTGGTACACACATTTCTTTAAGAACTTGCCATATTTTGTTATGAACCACACAGTCAAATAATATAAAGCAGAGTATACATTTTCTAGATCTCTCTTTCTTTCTCTATTATCCATTGGACATTGGCATTTTGATCTCTTGTGCCTCTTCCTCTACAGATCCTAGCTTGCCTCTCTGGTAGTTCTCGGACCATATATTGTTGGAGTCGAGCTTGTAGGATCTTAAGCATTACCTTGCTTGCATGTGAAATTAGTGCAATTGTTCAATAATTGGACCATTCTTGGCACTGCCTTTTTTGGGATTGGCATATAGACTGATCTTTTCCAGTCTACTGATCACTGTTGAGTTTTCCATATTTTTGGCATAAGGCAAGCAGCACTTTCACAGCATCATCTGTTCAGCTGGGATTCCATCAACTTCTGCAGTCTTGTTATCAGCAAGGCATACTATGACCCATCTCACTTTACTCTCCAAGATGACTGACTCCAGTTCATTGGGCAAACTATTGAGTTATCAATCCTGTGAAGATCATTCCTGTATAGATCTACTATGTATTTGTTTATTTTATCATGCCCACGTTGGCAGGAAAGGTTTCCTTGAGATCCCCAACTTTCTTGAAGAGATCTCTTGATTTACCCATTCTATTATCCTCTTCGATCTGTGTACATCGCTCATTGTAGAATGTCTCCTTGTCTCTTCTTGCTATCCTCTGGAATTCTGCATTCAGTTGGACAAATCTTTTCCAGCCTCCGTCCACTACCTTTCACTTTCCTTCTTTTTTGGGCTACTTTTTACGGCCTCACCAGTTTGTCTTCATGGTTTTCTTTATTTTATGGATATTCTTTGTTGCTGTATTATGGACAATGTAAACATCACTCTCACTCATACAATGTATACCAAAGTATATTGAATCCCTTGAAGGTCCTGTAGAGGTATCAAAATTTACTTTTTTCTAATTAAGGCTACATGACTTATTTCTGCTTAATTATGGTCTTTATCATAACATATATAAACATATTTGTTTTTCAGTATGCAGTGGTCTTTTATGAACCTTCCTAAGATCTATGTAAGGTATATATATATATATACCTGTACATCTACACCTGGTTAATCTTTTTCTGTTTCATTTTAAAAAAAAAAGTTAAATTAAGATTGCTTGATAGGATCTCCATACACTCAAGTTGTTTATGATCTTACGGACCATTGAGATTAAGATCTATTATTTATTATCTACTTCAGTTTTTGTAAGTGGTAATAAATTTGGTGTTCTCGAGTCATTTAGAGTTACGCTTGTCAATAAATTGTGTTAACAATTTTGCATACTGACTTTTCAAATGCGTCCAAGAGTATTTTACCAACCAATCAAGTTTTACTATGAAAGTAGAAATTCATTCTCTATAATAATAGTCTTGTCCACTGTGATAAGATAGTCTTGCTATTTCTGCTATATTTATTTTTTTTAAATGTTTTAATATTTATATTAATATTAATATTTATTTTATTAATTATTTTTGCTAGCCAGACAAACTATGTCTTCTTCTAAATGTTTGAAAACGTCCTCATTTTCACCCCAGTAAGTAATCGTGTATTTTTGTGTCTCTGTCCAGGCATCAGGCGTGAGCAGCAGGCAGATACTAGTAGCCGTCCTTCCTGGGTTACCGACATCTGCAGAACTCTTCATCCTACCATACCAAGATGGGTCAGAGGAGGCTAAAAAAAAGCCTGAAGATTTAGGACAGGTAATTGTTTTTATTGTGATTTAAACCCGGATATGAAATTTTGCAATGGTAATTATATCATAAGGGGAAAATAGTCAAAAACATTCTATATTATAGATAGATCAAGACATACTCTTCAAGCTTGGGCTTATCTTACTTGGTTAAATAAACAGAGTATATACAGAAAAAAATATGTGTTATCATTTATTTATACAGTGCCAACATACTGAACAGGATTAGGAACAGTTACAGATAATACATAACACAAAATGGCATATATGTTGCACAAAACGAGTCTAGGACTCTGCTGTCATGATGGCCTACAATCTAGGTGGATGTTGACTGGTATAAAAAAGAATTGCTTGACATGGTCAGGTCAGGTAGTCATGCCCGTATAAGAAATTGAGCGACATGTAAGAAAGTGGAAGAGTTTACTGAGTGACATGTAAGAAAGTGCAAGATTGTTGAGGACTTTGTAGGAGAGGGTAAAATTATATTTAATTATTGCAGAAGTATTTAGGTTGGCTTGACATAGAAACAGGTGAATTAGGAGAGAGCTGCGTCGATCAAGACAGAACATTATAAAAGACTGAAATTGGATTTTGTTTGTGTGTTGTTTAAAGCAAAAAAAATAAAAGTAATTCAAAATATCTATAATGATGTATTTTTTAATTTTAGGTAAATACTGTAGATAAGATGAAGTGAAAACTAGTATGTACAATGGCAACTCAATACCATAGATCTCTTGATTAATATCCCTTACTTGGAAGGAATCCATTAATTTGCATATGATGTGTCTATAAGCTTGTGTGCATGACACTGATAGGGCATCTTAATGTATATTAAAGTAAATCTAAAGGATACGCCCATCCTGAAGAAGAATCAGCCAACTTGGTTTGATAAGCTATTTTGCTACATGTATCTATAAGAATTTACTGGAAGGTATATTCCAGGTATGTTGTTGATGTACTACAACAGCCAATGGTTAATGAACAGTTGACTCTGGAACAAGGTACAATCACTGAAAACCTTTTTGTAAAATTGTTTGAATTTCATAATATTCATTTTCTATAACTATCAGTTGGGAAAAACCATTTGATTTGTGATATAATTGCTTTTTTTCAATTCCGAATACATACTACTGTGCGTTGATGCAATTTTGAACTTACAAAAGGAATATTCCTGACCCTAGTTCGAACCTTATAAAGCAAGAAATCACAGCAACATCTTGTAATTCTTTTTATATGCAAAAATAATCAAATTATGTTTTTAAAATAATAGCTAATTATACTAAAATAAATTACAAGTAATACTTTTCACATGGAATATCAAAGACAAAAAATCTTCTTTATCATACCGTGCATTAAGAAAACTATTATTAGTTCTGTGTGACCAAAATATTCACAAATATATGTGGACCTTGATCATTATTTTATATTAATTTATGACAGTCAAGATTAATAGATCACAATAGGTTCCTAATTGTATTTTTAGAATATTACCCATATTATATTTTGGAATTAATAGAGAAGCCACAGAATATATAATTTATTATTTATTTGGTTAAATAATTTAATTTTCCAGACCTTCAACATATGTAAAGTTATTTTCTCCAAATGTCAGATGGACAATGTCAATGTAACATACTCAACTAATCCGTATGATTTATTTTCCAATATGGGCTAAAATCACTTCCAATTCAGTAGCGATCAAAGACAAAGTAGATGTCCACTTCTCAACATTATCCCGATATAGAACTGATATTACTCAGTCCTGTGTTTTAAATTAGGGTCACAAAGTAACAAGCTTTCACGTGATGGCTTCTGGGATCAAATAGTAACATTATCCCTGAATGATTGACAGGTAAAATGAACACTGGTCCAGTGAGACACGTCACTTTGACAGCCAGGTTATGTCTCTTTGACCATGCCAATGCTCTCTACTTTGATCTCTCTTGACCAGTCACATTTTTGACAGAATTAGATTCCATGTGTCACAAATGAAAGACAGAGGTAGCTGTTTCATGCAATGATTTTTCTCCCAGCCCCCTCCTATATATTGAATTGGAAGGCAGTGCATAAATTCATGAGTTTATAACTAAGCCAGATCCCCTCTGGCTCTCGCCTGCATATTACATTCCTGAGAAACTTTTTTTTTTTTTATGTAATCCCAAAGTCTCCATGGTCATAAAGCAAAGGAACACACAGGAAGCATCTTAAACCTCTACTGAAATTGAGATGCAGAGATCTGGAGGTACAGCTCAAATCAATCATATTTATCTATATATCTGTAGATAGATAGATAGATAGATAGATAGATAGATAGATAGATAGATAGAGAGATCGATTTTAAAATTCATAAAAATGTTAATCTAGAATCATGGTAACATGCTTATATGTGCCCTTTAGATTGTAAATCTGCGAGTTTCAATCCTGCGCGGTGTTTTAGGGAAAGCGCTATGGACACTGGATTCCAAGCTCAAAGACTGGGCCCTCCATTCTTTGCAATGTGTGAATCTTGAACTTGTCATTGCCAATAACTTAACTTTTGTTTAGCGCTACGGAATATGTTGGCGCGTTACAAATAAACGATAATAATAATATGTGATTTCATATTTAATGTTGTTGGTTTTTGAAAAATATATTTATGTTGTATTGGGTTTTTTAAATACAATAATGTAAGTTGAAATCAAATTTCATTCCACATTTATTGATTTTTTTTATTTAATTTAGATTTTTTTCTTTTTACATATAACCTCAATTAAGAGGTTATAGTGCTATTTATTTTAAACTTAACTATTACTAAATATTACATATATAATGTATATTATTATTATTTATTATTGGTAGTAATAATAATAATAATATTAATACTTTTACTATGACTACTACTACTACTACTAGTAATAATAATACAAATAATAATAATAATACTTTTACCATGACTACTACTACTACTAGTAATACAAATAATAATAATAAATATAGCTTCCACAATCATATTTGGAATTTCAAGCATGACCGTCCTTCAGCTGATCTTCCATCTAATTCCGTCGCCTCTACTCGGGATTTGTTGTGCAAGAAACATTTACATTTTGTGACTCTAAAGGTTATAGAGCACTTCATGCATGAACTTCGCTGGGTAGGCAGAAGAATCTTAAGATACACTTGGAGTTGGCTTGTTCAAAGGAAAATAGTTTAATTTGAATGGGACCAGGCTGGTATACTTCAGGATATGTCTTCTCTGTGTATCGCACTGTAGAGGTTGCTCACTAAGTGGGACAAAGGCCATAAAACAAGGAACCATATTGTTTTCTTATTCTCATATAGAACATCTTTCAGTGATTTTTTGCATAATGGATGTGTGATAGACATTCCATTGATACATTTTGTATAAGACATCTATATTATATGGCTTAGCAAAAAGAAATGCAATGACAGGAGCAATGTATCCAGCATTTTCCCTTAGAATTCTCCAAGTTTAAAAAGAGACACATATGATCACATTTATATTGGAGACGTTGGTCTAAGTTCTCCTGAAGGGAAAAACAGAAAACGAGGACTTAATATGAATCTTTATTAAACCATATAATAAAATAAAAATAAAGAATGTTGATGTAAAACTTTAAAAACAAAGTGACGAGATTGACTGATAATATATAAGTACTGATGCTTGGACACAGATAATGTCGATACCTATAAATGCATGCTAGGAGCTGGAAAAGTATGGAATAATACCTCAAGGTGTAGTTGAGCTATATACTTATGACTTGACTTAATCAGGTATATAACTTATGCAGGTATATACAGCAATTATTTGACTTATTTGATAAGTAGATCTACATTTAGTATAATTAGAAGTATAAGTACCAGTGATCGCTTACTAGTGAGCGGGTAACATACAGTACTATCGCTGTCGCTAGTTTCTTGAAAACTGACTTGTTGTTTTCACAGAATGATAACTTAGTATATCAGTATTATATATACATTTTTGCAGAGTCACACTGCTGTCATCTCAGTTGTTCCACTATATATTATAAAATAATTTACAAAGTCAGCTTTTTATAACTAATTTGAGCATATAAGTAAGGCTCCTACAGGCTTGAGCTTACTGCTTTAATTGCACTCCAAGGCGTTTTATCATAAATGATCGGTCTATGACTGTTAATGTCGGACCTGATGTTAGAACGTTCTATTATATTTGTCGCAGATTCACACCACTATTATCTCAGTTGTTCCACTTTATGATAAAAATGTATATGATGGAATATTTGACAAAGTCAATTTATCTGTAAATTATAAAACATATAAGTAGGACTCCTACAGACTTAGGTTTATTGCTTTTAATTGCAGTTTTTTTATCTTTACGCCTATGACTCCAAACATTTTATCAAAAGTGATAGAACTGTGACAATTCATATAGGGTCTGATGTTGAAACATTATGCTGATCTATTTCAACTACCATGTGGAATACACTGAAAATATTCTAAGTTCCCTTAATTAAAAAATTCCAGTCTGTTGACCGTGCTGTGTGTAACAGATATGCTCGCTGTAAACTATCACATATTATAGTTGTCAAACTACAAATCGTCGTCATGCTTTGCGAGCGAGGGACACAGTTTAGTCTGGAAGGTGGAGGCTCCAGCGTCGGCTGCAATGAGCAAAACACCACCAAGCACATACGGCTTTTCAAAAAAGCCGAAGGGTCATTGCAGGCCACAAATGTGGATCCTCGTGAAGCGAGGGGCCACATTTGCGGAGGTAGAGGCTCTACGGCGCCTCACACGCGGTTACAAACACCCACACTAGCGGCACTTTAACAAAATAGATCTAACACGTAATCACGATATATGGACTTACACAAAAAAATACGAACCGCGGGACTTAGAACAAAAAATTTACGGACTTAGTCTAAAAAAATACGAGCCGCGGGACTTAGAAAAAAAAACATTACGACCTCGCAAAAATACGACCTTAATGGCCGAACCGCGCACCTGAAAATATTAACAACACAATAAATACACACAAAAAAAAAGACATTAAAAGCTTACCCACAGCAAGGGGGGCACCTAGGACCTCTGAAAGTGAAGTTACACCTGCATTTAAGTCCAAATTCCCGAGTTTAGACAAACGGAAATCCCCTAAGCGAGAGAAAAATGGCCGCCAATAAAAACTAAAACGAGGCTACAGGACCCTAAAGACACAAAACACCACCAAGCACATACGGCTTTTCAAAAAAGCAGTATGAGGTACAGGACACACTTTTAGCAAGGACGCTCAATTATCCACAGCCGCGTAGCACATACACATTCGCCGCCATTTTACAACACTAACGTACACAATGCGGAAGTACACCGCTACACTAACGGCTTTCCCTCGCGCACACAGCCTATTTACGCAGCCTATTACACACTGCACATATTGCTGACACTTACACCTCAGCTCCGCAAAAGTGCAAACCGAAATTGTATGCTGCAAGAACATCAAAACAGATTGTCAGCTCTTCAGCACAATGCTTCCTGCATATATTACTTCAAAATAGGTACAGTATATTAATTTATTAATTTGTTAATTACCATATAAAAATACATATACAAAAAAAAAACACTCTTGCAATAAACTCAAAAGCCATTTACAGCGCAACTGACAACGAGCGCCAACGCTGCTCAAAGCACACAAAGCCTTGCAATAAGCGCAAAAAGCAGATCAGCGCCGAACAAACAATAACAGCAAAAGTGCCTATAAGAAAAAGAAATACAACAACCAACAGCCACGCGATGAGTTCCAAAGCGCAAGGCTCGCAATGAGCGCCCAAGGATCTCGGACCACCAACAAAATTAATGTCTGGCCCAAACAGCATTACCTGCCTTACAATTTTCTTGCCCCATCATTTTTGATGGGCAAGTCGCTAGTTTCATTATATTTTCCATGGTTAAACTGAATTAAGCTTTTTAAAATTTTGAATCTTTAGCTCTGGGGTGTTGCACTAATGTGCTCACTTTGAGATGTTTTTCTGTATTTGTAATACGTAACTATAATTACGACTTCACTCACAGATATCTATTTCTTCCTTTTTAAAGGAACTTATGTTCATTTTCTCCCAAGACCTATTGTCTCAAATACAGTATTTCCTAATATTGATAGCTTCGCTATCTAGGTAGTTGGCTGGTATAGCTGTGTCCCTTTTTCAAATATTATAACAGTAATTTTTTTATCAGCATGGTGATACATATGTAGCCAAACAATCTACGTCATCACAAGGTGCCCTAACTGACGGCGTTTCGCTGCTGACGCAGCTTAATCTTAGTTCTCCTAAAGACTTCTCTCCTTAGTGAATGTAAACAATTGTAATTATCAGGCAGATCACTATTTCGTTTTAGTAATGTATATTTGTTCATTTATGTTCCTATGTTCGGTGTTATATAAAGGAATAATGGAAAAAAATTAGGGGAACATATTGACAACAATAACTTTAATAAGGCATTTTAAGTTTCAGGCACAGTACTGTATATAAGGGGCTGTGAAAAATATTATGTAGGACAGGACGGCTCAATGCTCTTGTAGTTTGACCAGCCAGAGATTTCTTGATTTATATCACTTGCTTGGAACCAAGCCATTCATTGATATATGAGGTGTCTAATGCCAGAGATGATACAAGACCTCATTAAGCATAAATGTAAATGTACAATGACTGGGAAATTCCACCTATAGAAGACTCAGCCAACTTGGTGGAGGAACCTTGAAAAGTTCAGCATACTTTTAAACTATATCTGAAAGATTATTCCTGAAATTGGACACATTCCATGAATGATATAAAACATTATCTAATTTGTTATGCTTTTGTAATATCTTTGACCTAGATTTTGCTTAATCAGAGAATCCGAATACACTTGTGAAACGTGCGTCGGTTTGTGGATTAGTGTCTCTGTAGACCTGCTCTGAAGAAACCGCTTACTTGAAATGCTGAGTTAGCCCATCCAGTTTGACTCCCAAATAACGACTGACCTAAATCACACTTAAGTGTCTATCACTAATCGCAGGAATATTAATCATTCTTGCTAATTAGATATTACTATTCATTGAATGTCCTTGGTGAAAAATGTCTCATAAAAAATGATCCCCATTACGGGATTATTTCTGCTCTTGACAACACATTTAATTTTAGAGATGAAGTTGAGTTAGTACAGAACACTTAAGGACCAAAAATAATCCTGAGCTAATTAATATTATAGGCTCTCCTGTGTCTGAGAATTACACTTTCAGGAATTTGGTATATTCATGTGTTTCTTAAAACTGACTTATTAAACTTTCTTAATAAGCACAGATGGATTAAACCCTACCCTCCATGTTTTTTTTACATTTCTCACTGGTTAAGTAAACAACTTCTTATTTATTTATTTTTTTTTTTTCACATCAAGATGATGTTGCAAGAAAAAAACTAAAAACATTTAGAGTAAGATTTAACTAATCTCTTGAGTTCTTTAAAGTTTTTTTGTTGAGTAGTTAATAATTAATAATATTTTTAGTTTTTCTTTGGAAATATTAACATAATCACTGATAAGAAAATAAGAGCAGTTAAAGCTACTTGTCCCACCTCATAAACTACCTAAATGCTGTAAGTGGCAGTGAATACTGTTTTATGGCTCTTTTAGTGCAAACATAAGATATTAATAAAATATATATTGATAATTTTTCTGGATATAGAGCTAAACAGTGCATGGCAGGGTGGAGCAATTAGCAATTCTCTATGAATAAGATATTCTGTGAATTGGATATAAAGGAATTGCTATGTATAAGATATTATGGCCCTCATTCAATTGCGATTTGGCCAATTGAATAGGGGTCTAAATAAGCACATAACATATTTTTTTTAAATAAGTTTGTAGTTAGTGAAAACCTTTATTTTAAATAGATGCTTACTAACTAAAAACTTATTTAAAAAAAATATGCTATGTGCTTATTTAGAGCCCTATTCAATTAGCCAAATTGCAATTGAATGAGGCCCTAAATATATAGGACAGATGTATCAACAAAGGTCCGTATGGTTAAAATTATGGTATTCCCAGTAGAAAGCTGTAGAATTGATGCCTTTGAATTGTGGTTTTGGAGAAAACTGCTTAGGGTCCCTGCATCAATGATTCAATTGGAGCCAAGAAAATGAGCTTGAGGGATCTCAGAGGGGCAGTGGTTGACAGATGTGCCTGGTGTGCTGCAGTCAGACACCACCGAACGACTAAACAACAACAAATTTATAGGATGCACAGAATATTTATTTTATACAAAGAATATATTTTTTTTTTAAGCTAAGCGTAATTTGGGTTTTACCTTTTATATATTTCTACTTTATTTTACCTTTGACCCATAAATTAAACAGAAAAAATCCTAAAAAAATGTATTTAATATTCTGAACTTGGTGTTAAGCACCTGGAAAATCCTTGGATGTTTCTACTATTTGTAACAAATCATAAAAAAATCTTAAAAATAAACTTAGCTAGATGAAGTCTACAGCCGAGCAAGGTCAGTCTCCATCTACTAACCTCTGTTTTCTATACAATGAACTTTGCAAGATCACAAATATGAAATATACTTATTGGCTAGAATAGTAAAATTAAGTTAGTGGGTGGAGCTTGAAGCCAACATATTACCAGGCTATGTAGACATTTTTATCTAAATACATTATTTTATTATTTAATTTTAGATTTCAATGTAGGGTTAAATATATAGATGTATTTATATAGAAAATAAATACTCTCCACACAATCCCTTTAATAACTTCATGTATGCAACTCTTTAGAAGCACTATTTACCATGACAGCTTTTCTACATTGCTTTACCTTTGAAGTTTGCTTTCAGCTTTACAGTATTGAGTTATACTTTTTGGATCAATCATTTTATTATTATTATTTTTTATTTATTCAAGTTCATTTTTACCTAGCTTGGAATGAAGAATGCTTCTTGAGTTCACTCTAAAATATATTTTTCTTCTAGAGCCATATAATCAATCAATATGATTTTTAGTGAGATCCAAATCCACAGGTAATATGTTTGTGAAAAATGCATTCAGGGTTTTAGGATTTTATTGACTCAATTTGCCAAATCCTAAACTGTGCAGTAAATTTTGTAAAGTAGGTCAAGAAATACAGTTCATAGGGACGAGAGGTCGGGGCATATCATGATCCCCAATCTAGACTATTTGGGTAATATTTGATGATATGCTATAATAAGACATTTGTTCATTGGATGTGTGATTTGGTATTTAGTCTCCCATAACATAGTCTTATATTTTTTTGCTCCATTTTATATTAATTCTATTTTTACTGTCTCCTGGCCTAACTAGGCCATAATACACTCCCTACAGTATTTCATATATTTTCCTGTAATATCCTTCATAGATTCTAAAAAAAATACCCAGGAAAGCAGTTTTACGGTGTAAGCCATTAATCAGATTTACAGGGCACTACTTCTGGCACAGGATGCTGGGATTTTATTTGTTAGTGGAACAAAAGCACATTTTATATTATCCGTACTCATTAGATTAGGGTTAAATAACACATTGCCTCAAAATATAGGAAACCTATGGACTGTTAAAAATACTTTATAAATAAGCTTTACATATCTAGAGATCGATCAGCATTTTATAACTCCATGGTAAATATCTCAAATGGGCACTTAATTGTGTTTATTTATTTATTTGCATCTTAAAGCTATATTGATTGTTTTTTGATAACACACATGTTATATTTCATCATAAAACAATTTTGAAAGATAACCCCAAAATTAAAATTGCACTCAGGAAGGTCTGAACTCTATGATATTCAGTTGTACAAATGCACAATTTTGTTAAGCATTTAATTGAGTGTTTTTATGTTTATTTTATTTTTTTTCAAGAAAATCAAGTTTGTTATAAAAGTAAAAATCTTAATTCTAAAAGTCCACTGAAGTCCAATTGTAGAAGTACCACATTTAAAAAACATATTTGGAAAGTAAAAAATTAAACTTTTTAATTTATATTGTACATGAATGTAGGAACTGGGGGGGATGAGGAGGACAAATACTCCCCCCCCCCTGATTTCTGATTGTGTTTATGTATGTGTATAGAAGCTGTTAAGTGTTCCGTGTATCAAGTGAGCAGTATCCCGAACCCCCCCAAGAATTATTTTGGTTCCTACACCTATGTATTTGTACTTTATTATGGCAGACATTATTTTTTCTTGTCCCTGATTTGTTACCTGGGAGGGAAAATATTTGTTAAGTTCTTTTGAAATAATTTAATGAAATTACCAGCTATGGCCCCATGAACCATCTACCAAGAATAAGACACAGGGGAGGGAGAGGGGGTAAGAGACACAAGGGAGGAAGAGGGCCGGAAAGAGACACAGGAGGGAGAGAGGGGGTAAGACACACAGGGGAGAGAGAGAGGGGGAGACACCGGGGCGGGAGAGGGAGGAAAGAGACAAATGAGAGGGAGATGGGGGAAAGAAACACAGGGAAGGAAGAGGGGGGAGAGACCCAGAGGAGGGAGAGGGGAGGAAAGTAACATAGGGGAGGGAGAATAAGGGAAAAGACACAGGGAAGGGAGAGGGGGGAAGAGTCACAGGGGAGGAAGAGGGGGAGGGAGGGGGAGAGGGGGGAAAGAGACACAGGGGAGGGAGAGGGGGGGAAGAGACACAGGGGAGGGAGAGGGGGGAAAGAGACACAGGGAAGGGAGAGACAGAGGGGAGGGAGAGGGGGGAAAGAGACACAGGAGAGGGAGGGGGAGAGGGGGGAAAGAGACTCAGGAGAGGGAGAAGGCAAACAAAGATACAGGGGAAGGAGAGGGGAAGAGACACAGGGGAGGGGGGGGGGGGAGACACATCAAATATTATCCCGTCATTTATGAAGTTGACTAGTGGGTATATAAATGTATATATATGTATATGTAGTGTAGTTGAATGCCACCCTAACCCACCTGGGCCCCCTTGGCCACAGCAGCCCACCCTCCTCAAAGAGAATGTCAGTAGAAAGTAGGACGCATGCGTCGTTGAGCTGTGCTGTTGGCAGATATGCTTGCCCCAAGCAGGGGGTAAGGGAAGGGGAGTAGCTATGGGAAAAGGAGCAGCTATGGGAAATGTTTTTTGGGAGGGGTGCAGTTATAGAAAGGGGTCTTAGGGAGGGGAGCTATTATGGGAAAGGGTCTTGGGGAAGGCCAGTGAGTGACTTGGTAACAGTGGCCTAGCTCTAAAGAAATGAAGGGGGGGGGGGTAGGAACCTCCATTATCTAGCTCCAGACACCGACATTACTGTAGTGTACGCTATTCAAAAATGCAAGTATTATTCACCATCCAACAAAAAATGCAGGGGCTGATAATTTGCAAGACAATTCTAAAGTTGTCATCCCAGATATAATTTCATCCACCCAGTAATGTGATTCAGTTCTTGGTACATGTCATTTTCCTACTTATAAATGAATTATAGACTATTCGACCCATGCCAGTGATAGCTTTGTGTGTCTATTAAGTCTGAATCAAATATACCAGACATGAATTAGATTCATCTAGAAGGAAATGGCTTTCGGCTTTGTAGATAAATATGGTTATAAATGGGTGACCAGAAGTCTTAACATTACAAAAAATAATTTAGAAAATTGTTCTGAAAAGGAGATTGGAAATAAAGCTTGGTGAAAAAAAGCAAGTGTTATTTTAAAGGAACATGGTGTTTTCAAAATTTTAATCAAGAAACAAAAAGGGCGATCAAACCAAATTATGTTTGTATGAAATGTATCTAAAAAGAAAATCTACTTAAATCTACATCCACCTCCTTCCAATATTTGCCTTTCTGGTTACTTATTGACTATATAGACAATTATATATAGACATTCAATTCTAGTAATCGTAGTAGTAGGGAAAATAACTACATTTTATTAATTTTGACTAAGGACAATGGCGGCTTAAAAATAATTTAAAAGTATTTAAAAGCAAAAAAAGTCACCCTTTGAAATATGGTCATCAAAGGAGTTCATAATCAGATTGCTATGACCCCAAAGTCTTCCTCCTAGCTGGAAGGCTCAGATGCAGCTGGCGCCCCAAATCTGTCTGTCCCTTATTTCTTGGAAATATTGTATTATAGACAATCAAATTAATGATTTTCGTACCTTGTAATTGTAATTGTAATTTCCCAAACCTTACTATAAAAATATAATAAAGTTTTACCAACAATTGCTACAATGTAGTGTATCATTTGTAACCAAAATATTGTCTAAATTAATTTATCATACTTATAATACATATATTTGAAGCTCGGTAATACAAACCTGTGCTCGTATTACACTTGGAATATAAGTTTTTACAAAAGGCTATTCTGTAATTGGAAAAAAAAAGGAGATTGAAGCAAAAGATGCCTTGCAGTGACTTAGTTATCAATTAATGTCCTATCCATCTGTTATTACAACATTTTACTGATTAGAGATAACTCAGCTTTGGGGCCTCAGCTGCAACTGAACCTTCCAGCTAGGAGGAACCTTTTGGGGTCATGACTGACTATAAACTCTTATGATGATCATATTACAAAGGGTGATTTTTTTGTTGTTCTTAAATGTTTTTAAATTGGTTTTAACACACTGATGTCCTTAGTCAACATTAATACTTTTTTTTTGTTATTGTTTCCAACCAGTATGATTACTTTACAGTGGCTAGCCAATCAGCACTTGCACAGAATCGACCCAGCCAATCAAAACTCATACAGAGTCAAAACGGATGCTTTGAATCTGGAAAGGGATAGAGCAAGACTTTCAAATCCATATATGATTCATGTCCCATTACCCTTTAAAGCATTGTTTTAACTCTTTAGTTGTCATTACTAGTGATGTCCCAAACAGTTCGCCGGCGGACTATTCGCAGCGATTTTTGCATGTTCGCGTTCGCAGCGAACGGCAAGCACATGCACTTTTGGGTTCGCCCCCTATTCTTTATCATTGAGGAAACTTTGACCCTGCACCTCACAGTCAGCAGACACATTCCAGCCAATCAGCAGCATACACTCCCTTCCAGAGCCTTCCATCTGAAGGACAGCAACCCAAAAAGCCCTTTTTAGGGCTAGAACATCATTAATTTTATTTTATAATTTTTTTCTGTGTAATCTACTTGCATATGCCTGCCTGCCAGCGTGTGTGTGTGACAGGCTAACACCTAACAGCTTATATTGTGCTCAGTGAAATAAAACAACACTTTTTTGACTGTAATAGATTGAATATCAGTTCCCTGCCTACAGGCGTGTATGTGAAGCCTATTGCATCTACTCTGCCAACTTTTGCCAGTGCACAGTGATACATCATATGTGGTGCAACCGTAGTGTACAGTGACATAAAACAACACTTTTTTGACTGTAATCGATTGAATATCAGTTGCCTGCCTACAGGCGTGTGTGTGAGGCCTACAGCGCTTACTCTGCCAACTTTTGCCAGTGCACAGTGACACTCATATCTGGTGGCACCTTAGATTGCACGCACAGTGCCCCAAATTTGAAGTGGGAGGACCGACCAAGCATCTTTTTCCATCTCCCGCTTCCAAAAATCCATGCCATATACACGTCCCCTGACAGTGGATGTAACAGGGATTAAACCGATAGGAATAGTACTACTTAACAGTACACACCTTATAATAATGCAGACAGAGGCAACGCGTATAATATTCCATGCTGGGCAGTGGAAGCCCCCAGACTCTGACCTGTGTATAATATTCCATGCTGGGCAGTGGAAGCCCCCAGACTCTGGGAGTCTGAAGAAGAGGAGTCAGAGGAGTCCCTTTGCAAACAGTCCCTTTGCACAACCGCAAACTCCCCATTTGCACAAGGTTGGATACCAAGCAAGCCATGTCCCGTTCCTTGTCATCACTGATGTCATTGAAGGTCTCTTCCTCCACCCAGCCACCAAGGGTCCCCGAAAGGTGACAACAAGCCCCCTGGGACGCCTGCTGTGTTTGGTCTTCCACCTCCTCAAAGCAAGTGGCTTGGTAGGACAAGGACAAGGAGGAAAAGGAACGGGACATGGCTTGCTTGGTATCCAACCTTGTGCAAATGGGGAGTTTGCGGTTGTGCAAAGGGACTGTTTGCGGTTGTTTGCGGTGCATTAAACGGGGAGATTGGTCTGTTACTGTGAAGCGGGTGTAACCCTTACACTACCTGATCGATACAACATCATACCTAATGTTTTAAAGCATGTTATTCCAAACAATTTAGGAATGTTAGGTGATTTATGCCCTTTATGGCTTTAAACCAGACTCTGCATCAACTATGTAATTTTCCCTGGGAGTTTTGCCATGGATCCCCTTCCGGCATGCCACAGTCCAGGTGTTAGTCCCCTTGAAACAACTTTCCCATCAGTATTGTGGCCAGAAAGAGTCCCTGTGGGTTTTGAAATTCGCCAGCCCATTAAAGTCTATGGCAGTTCGCCGATGTTCGCCCGTTCGCGAACATTTGATGAAGTTTGCGTTCGTTGTTCGCGAACCCAAAATTTGATGTTCGCGACATCACTAGTCATTACAAGTATTTCCACAAGATGATTCAGTCTTACAAGTATTTTGGAAACAAAATGTGGGCAATTGAGGAAGAAACCTTCAGGGATTTGAAAGCTTTGTAATCCATCTTTGAATATTTCTTTTCCGTAGGCCCCAAGAGCCAAATGTTGCTTATTACACTTGAACATATTGCTCTATGATGTCCAAATGCTGGTGCTTGGCTAGCAACTTCCTCCATAATGGCTTGGCAATGACCAATAGTAAGCCTATGTATTGGACTATTGCTCTTTTGAATAAATCAGCTGTTAATTCCATTTATTTTATTAAAGGGAAATTTACCTCACTGTAAATGCTCTTAATGATGTGAAAGAGCAGAAGATTATATGATAAATGATCTATTTTTTTAAATTACACTAATAACACCTAAAAAATCTATAGATTTAGGTTTGTTTACAAACTGTATCCTTCCTCCTGACTGTTCCATGATTAAAAACATATGCCGAAACTGTGTGGTGATAGCTCCGTAAGCACAAACATTTATAGCAGTTTCCCTAAACTTCCATATCCCTTTAATTTGTAACCAATATGCACTTTTATACTACTGGGAACTGACATTGTGCACAGAATGTGTTTTTAACAAGGCACATACTTTTGCAGATTTAAGATGAATTTTAATCTAAAATATTAAATGGCCAAAAAAAAAGGGGAACCTGCTTGTTCTCCTACTTCCCAATTAAAAAACAGATTGTTAATAATAACTTTTAATGATGCAAAAAAAAAAAAAGGTGAATTATGTGAGCACTCATTGCCTTTCCCTGTGGGATTGATTTAACAGATGGATGGATGCTTTGCACCCAAACATAAATAAAATCATGTTTATTTGTATGTTTGCATAATTACATTTGACATATTCTGTACAAGTTCCCAGATGAACACCATATTCCACAGATGGTATAAAGAGCCACTCTGCCGCCTTGCTTGGCACAGCTGTGCAGCCGCCATATCTTGTATTACACTCTCTCTGTATTAGACTTTATATTTGCACAAGAAACTTTCAGTCTGTGGTCTGGAGGAGGCAGTAGATGTCGTGGAGGTGAACGAATAACATTGTTATTAGATGTATTAGTGTATTGGGAAATAGAAATAAAAAATAATTTATGTGTTTGATTAATTCTAATGACAATATAGATAGTATTATGTTAGTTTTATGCATGGATGTACATATGAATATATTAAAACATCATTTAGCTTGTGATGCGCAAATGAGTGTTAGAAGCCTCCACTGTACAGAGTACAGTAAAAAAATAAATAGAACATTTGCGTACACATTTCAATATCTAAAAATAAGTAAAAAATGTATTTCGTGCTCAGAATTCCAAGAAATACAGTCATTGCTTTTGCACTGCACTCTGGGTAACTGGGCAGAGACATGCAAATGAGAGAAAAAAACTAGAGATAAAAACTGACAATAAAACTGGAGATAAAAACTTGAGTTAAAAAGGGGAAATAAAAGATAAGTTAAAAAGATGAGCTAAAAAGTAAACATAAAAATTGGTGATAAAAGTGAACATAAAAACTGGAGATAAAAGTGTTGGGCTCCGTCACTGAAATGACTCAAGGCCACTGAAGTCATCATTCATCATCATATAGAGAGCCAAATTGCATTTCCATTTTGAAACTTCTGAATTCATATAGCGAGATGTAGTTTAGTTAGTAGTTGTAATCAGGGCTAGATTTACGGTGCCCCTAGACCCAGTAGTTTCTCCCTCTTGTAACTCTCTAGTTCCAGACGTTCGTCCCCTAGCTGCAAGTTTGTGAACTGCGGTATTTCCTCTTTTATGCCAAGGAACATTTTGAAGTGTGAAATAAGGGGTTGCCCTTCAGAGGGAATCGCCCCAAGGCAGCTGCCTAATTGGCCTAATGAGAAATACGGCCAGTTGTGTTTGAAACCATCTGGGAATATAATGAAGTTCATCCTGGAATGGCGTTGAAGCCTACTGTGCAGGTCTCCGTGATTGTATTGTAGATGTAAAGCTTTAAACATCTTTTCACACACAGCATTTTTCACTCTGTCGCGTGGTAATTTAGTAATTAATTAATCCTGAAAGCTGTACAGTGGCAGCACTTTGAGATTTCCAAAAGTAATAATAGAGAATGGAGGAGAAATATGAAACTGAGTCAAAAGAAAGCAATGGGAGTCCATAGTATATAGGCATTGCCATGAAAAGCTTTGCCTCTATTGCCACATTGGATCTCTTCAGATCACTTACCTAATTTATGTAATGAACAATGTTATCCAATACCAATATACCCCAGTGTTTAAAAGTAATTACCCGTTGACATTTAGTCACTGGTTTCCCAACATCAACTGCAATGACTGCAACCAAACGCTTCCCATAATTCAATATCAGTCTTTCATATCACTGCGGAGGAATTTTAGCAATGAAAGGCTTATCAGTATAAACATCTGGTTTCTGGTCCTGCAGTCGCATCTCTGTTGGGTTAAGATCCAGAGCTTGAATAATCCACTCCAAAACTTTAATTTTGCTATGTTTCAGTGATTATGATACAGACTTATTTACATGTTTTGGATCATTGTCTTCCTGCATGACCCAACTGTGCTTCAGCTTCAGCTCATGAATGGATGACCAGACATTCCCTTAAGAATATTCTGATACAGAACAGAGTTCAGGGTTTCTTCAATGATGTCACATTTTCCAGGTCCTGAGGCACCAAATCATCCCCACACAATAAGATGACCACCATCATGATTGGCTGTTGGTGTGTTGTTATTACTATAGATTGCTGATTTGATTTACACCACTGGACACCATGTGCCAGTCGGGCCTACGGAAAGTATTCTCTTTGCACTGGGCCTCTTGGTTATGGGATTTACTTTACTGGTGGTACCATGGTCAGCTCTGTGTATATTGTTGTTTTACTGTACTGTAATATTGGGTGCATCATATTTGCTATTTTGGTAATATTCATGTTAAACATGTCTGGTAATTGTATGTATTGTTTTATAAGTAGTTTTGTGGTAATTTATACAAAAAATCAGGTATGGTTACATTATCCGAAATCCTGGTATATGTGTAATACAGACTTTACCATGACCTGGTCTATGGAGGTGTAATCAAATCATTGTAAGGTGTTACAAGGAACCCTGTGCATGGACGGAGAGTGAACCCTGTGTTAGGACAACCATACAGCCTTATTAAATTGTGATTCAGCCAATTGAATAGGGCTCTATATAAGCACAGAGCATATTTTTTTACAGAAGTTTTTAGTTAGTGAAGACCTTGCTTTTTGATAAAAGTTCACTAACTAAAAACATCTGTAAAAAAAAATAATAATAATTATGTGCTTATATAGAGCCCTATTCAATTGGCCGAATCGTAATTTAATAAGGCTGATAATATGTTGTACACAATTTCTTTTGATTCATATCTCCATAGAACTTTCTCCAGAAGACTCAAGGATCATCTAGGTGCTTCATGACCAATAAGAGATGAGCATTTAATGTGTTAGCAGTAGCTACTCTCCTTGAAGCCTATTTGTTCCCAGTCTCTTTCTGATCCTGGAGTAATGAACACTCACCTTAGTTGAGAAGCCTGGAGTTCTTTAGATGTTTTTTTTAGGAACCTTTGTAACTTCCTGGATTATTTTACTCTG
Organism: Discoglossus pictus; assembly: GCA_027410445.1. Lineage (NCBI taxonomy): Eukaryota > Metazoa > Chordata > Amphibia > Anura > Alytidae > Discoglossus > Discoglossus pictus. Next base: position 118,649,153 of record CM050171.1, read on the forward strand.
CGCCCTTGGAGAAATTATGGCCCTATTTATCCATTTATTTGTGATTTAAATATGGGTCAGTTACTTCTTTACACATTACTAGTTGGCGGTGGATATCTTTGATCATTAAATAAATGAAATAAATATAAAATGTGGTATTTGTTCACACAGATTCCCTTTATCTAATTTTTTATTTTGTTGGAAGATCAGGATAGAAGCAAAAACGCATTCATGGCACTGAATGAACCAAAGTAAGAAGGAATTGTATGGCATGATAATTATGTTATTGGTTGTGTCACAGTATGAGCAGATCCAGCATGCTTTGGATCTCACACCGGTTGGGTCCTCGTATTGGGTGGGCATAACTATTCTCAGTGACCTCAGGCAGAGCATAGAGATTCTCTTTGGAAAATATTTAAACTATCTTATAAAGTAGTTTCCATGAACACGCTGGTAATCACTGACCAGAAATGACTTTATTGGGAAAGGTTAGGAAGTTTTATAGTTAACTGAACAAAAAGCCAATAAGACATTAAAAATGTCCACCTACACAACTTAAACTTCCCTCCTTCTTGAGTCTATCTACATTGTCCACTAATTAACCAAGGCACCAGGCCCAGTATATCAGCAAGAGGGGATACCAAGGCGTGTCCGTGGTGCCAGCAAGTCTCATCCCTTATCTTAACTTCCACCAGCACTTATAGACTGTGCATAGAGACATCTCCCACCCGGGGTGCAAGCAAGGGGAAATCATAGGCATTATGTCTGGTATCATGTCCAGGTAGTTAATACTTAGATTAGTCTAGAGTTCTGGAAATGTTGCTTATTCGATATTTAAGTCAATATGTTGGGGCTTATGTAAAAAGGATGTGGCAATGAAAGCTTGTAGCAATCCTATCTGAAAACTTGACTGCAGACAAATATGTTTCTTTGTATGAATGAATACTACATGGGTTACAAAATTGTATTTTAATCCCTGTTTATGTTATTTAAATCCCTGCATAACTTAAATGACACAGTGAGACCCCAATTAGACTTAGAAGCCTTGAGTTTGTTGCACATACAGTTTGCACATTGTTCAACTTTTTCACGTTGCATTGCGAAATATATTTAAAATAAACCACTGATAATACTGATGTCTTGTAAAAATGATTGAAAGCAGCAGATTCTAAAATTTGTACAGTAAAGAAATCAGTTGCCAAGTTGACGTGGGCCCAAGGGCTGAGGTTCAGCTGATCAGTGGCCAAAGTAAAGACCGATATCCAGGAGTATTCAAAAAATCATTGAGTACACAAAAATATATATGTCTGGCAGTAATGACTGATGGCTTGAGAATGTATAATCAGATTTGGGGAACTTTACTAAATTAAAGCAACTTGACACAAACGATAAATACAGGAAAGATGACATTAAAATTATGAGAATGTACTTTTTCTTGGACAATTTTTCATATATTTCTGTAGAGAAATACCAAATTACATTAAGTGGTTTGTCTAATTCTCTGCTTATTCCTGAATTTAACACAAGAAAGGTTTCTTTCCTTATTGCAAGTGAAATGTTATACTTGCTGATAAAAACAGTGAGAAGTTGCCAGGTATAAACGAGGGATTATTATAAGCATTTCTGCCGCTATTGCATTGTATTAATGGCTGGGACTATTAAGCTTATGAGGTTGCGGTAGATCAACCAGATAATCATTTAAAAAATGAATTTGCTAGTGAGATTTTTATAAAAAGTCTGATGTGGCAAACACTGTAAATGCATAGACAAGTCATATTTTTATATTTCATTTAATATCCATTAGATTTAATTTTAAAATATAATATTTATATTTTTTTCATGGAATCTCCAAAACATTTACAAATGGAAGAACCAATGTAAAATAGCAAATAATGGGTATTTTAATGGGCCTTATCAGATTTATTTAAAATATAAGCAGCTTTTTAACTATATTATTATGCAAAGGATTATTTGTTGTTGTTTAGTCATGTCCGACTCTTTGTTACCCTATAGACTGCAGAATGCCAAACACATCTATGAGCTCATGTTCCTTGCTTCACTTACCTCATCTATCCTTTCCTACCTCCTCTTCCTCCTTCTTTGTGAGCCTTCAATTTTTCCCAGCATCAGAGTCTTCTCTTGAGAATCCTGCCATCTCATGATATGGACAAAATATTTGCGCTTTAGCCTTATGATTAAACTTGCTGTTCAGTTGTTTCCAACTCTCTGTGACCTCATGTACCATAACACACCAGACACATCTTTATGTCCATACTGTTCCACTTTCATGGCCGAGAGTGGGTTGCCAGTTCCTTCTCCAGTGGGCCACAGCAGACAGCTCCTGGTATTCCTAGGTGGTTTCCTGTCCAAGTACTGGCCAGTCCCAATGCTGCATGGCATCAGGGTGGTGTGACCTCTTGGTTCCATGACTGGAATCAAACCCAGGTCACAGGGGTGAAAGCACCAAATCCTAACCACTGGACCACCAGGGAACTTCCACCTGTCTGACTAAGCAACCATATCTTCCACCTTCTGCCAATTCCCCTTTGCACTGGAATCCCATGTTGTCAGTTCTCATTGGTTCATGGAGAAAATATCATATGATGTACTTGATATTGAAATGGGATGAGATTTTCACTGTAAAGAAAATGTAGCAGATGGTTTGACAATATTGGAGCTTCAAGATGACGTCACCACATATTTTTTGGGTTGATTTTTCTTTATTCTAAAAATCCTATATTTTTAAAAATAATTTTTGCTTATCCCATGATGGAAAAAACTCATTAATTACTTTATTTTAAACTTGCTCATTTGGATCATATTAGTGAATATAGTTTATTAACATTTATATTTGCAAACCTGTTGGAGAAAGATTGATTTGCAATCAAGTAATTGTATTGTGCGTCTTATTGGCTAGTCTAACTTCACTGTTAAAATTAAGACTTTCTTAAAAAATGCTTTCATACTCATGGAGCTTTCATACTTCTCAACTGAACTATATCATTGCTTTAAAGGGCCAGTGTACAATGCAACACATATATGTGGAGGAAGTTGTGTGTGAGTGAATGGTGCATTTACATTTATGGAGGGCTTTCGTTGCAGTTATTGATGCAAACTTTATGCTAATGGGGCTGTGAGGGGGATGGGTGTGGTGTCAATCTTATCAAATTATCTAACAAGAACTCTGCACTTCTGTCCTATTCTTCCTTCCCCTCCACTCCCTCTGCAGGTATGGTCAATATGAATGAGGACATCTGCCCTCTTTCTTCTGTACATCCAAGGGATTATTACATTGACTGTTCTCCAATATCTTTAAATATTCAGTTAAATGGTGTCCTTTTTCTGGCTCTTCCTGAAAATGTATATTTTTTGCCTGCACCTATCTTGATTGATATTATATTAAAATATTTGTCTAAATATAAAGGGTTAAATGGTACTCTCCTGTGTTTTTCTGCATAATATTAATATGTGATAGGAAACTCCATTGTTTTGAACTGGAAGAACATAGCAATGCATTTTATCAACCCAGTAACGATATAGGTAGGGCACTGATTATGCATGGTCCATTCCAGGAGCATGCCGGATTAATGATTCTGCCGGACCATCAGTGGTCAAGGCAAAACAGGTTAATCGTGTAAAGCAGAGTTTAGCTGAAACATTTGTATCATACTCTGGAGTTCCTGTGTTGCAAAGTAGCCTGGGATATGTACCCTCTCTATCCTTGTGATCTGATTCATCTGTGAGCTCAGTCCCCACCCAACCCTGTGATTCCATCCTGCAGCAGTTACTTCCTGTGATCTCTACCAGAAAGTTCAGACTCTGTACCTGGCAGCTTTCCTGTGTGTACTTGGTTATATAAGCTCCCCATGGGTGTGCAAAGCTGGATTTTACTTTCCTGCATTTAACTTTGTAAGTACACTGAACTTATCTATATAACACATATTTTTCTGATAATCACTACCTGTTTCTTACCAAACATTTGAAACCCAGGAAACGTCTATATACCTTTAGCCATGTGTGCTCTTGTAGCAACACCGGGGCAAGAGGTGAGTCATGAGGTTGTGCAGAGCTGCGCCGGCATCTGATCCAGGCACTGACTGACAGCAGAAGCAGCTGCTGAATTAAAGGAGGTGCCAGATTATCCGATCCCGGACAATCGGTGCCAAATCTATACTACAAAACACTTAGAATGTGGTTTCCTCCATGTATCAGCTGCAGATTAATTATTATTAAGTTAAATATATTACAATTAAATATTTAAGTTATTAATTTGCTAATGTTGATCCTTGTTAAATTTTATATTAAATACAAAGTACATATTAAAGAGCAGCTATAATCACAAATGAGTTAAAGAATAATAATAACAAATGAGTTAAATATACATAAAAGGCAAATCCAGGAAACACCACATCGCACTGTAATTTGCAGATACGCATGGTAATAGACCTCCTGACAGCTGTTCAGGGAGCACCTTATATTTTACTGGTCCATTATCCTGTGAGACTTGTTATCTTTTCCTACAAATGAGCCAAATATGAAGTTTTTAGATGGTTTTGTTTGAAATATAATTCTTCCCAAAGGAAATTATGCCATATCTAGAGCAAGTTATAAAATGTTTTAATAGAATAGTTGATATTTCAGTTTTGTTCTTTAAGGACTTGTTTAAAAGGCTGGATAGAGATGTAAAGGGACTCAATGCCTTGTATTCCCATATACGGTAAATATTGTTTTTATATTTCCTAAAACAGGGTAGTTCTGCCAAGTATTTGTGATACTTATGCTTTGCAATACAACTGGTGAAATATTTATAGATTTCCTTTTTTTTCTTGTACTGATGCAAATGCTGAACATTTTCTATATTCGCCAGCAGTGGCGGAGTTAGGGAATAGAGGACCCCAGTGCAAAAGCAATTTTGGGCCCCTACCCCCAAAACCCCTTCCCATAGTATCCCCGATCTCCAAGACTCCTACCCATAACAGCTCCCTTTCCCAAGACCCCATCTCATAGTAGTTCCCTTCCCCAACATCCCTTCCAATAACAGCTACCCTTCCTAAAACAACTCTTCTCCCCAAGACCCCATCCCATAGCATCTCACTCCACTCCCCAAGACCCCTGTCCCATTCCTGCTCTCCTCCCCAAGACCCCTTCTCATAGCAGCTCCACTCCACAACACCCCTTCCCATCTCTCCACAGTGACGGACTGCACATGGCCCCCCAGAGTAGGGCCCCAGTGATAACTATGAACCTAAAGGATCATTTATGGATGCCGTTGTCACAGGACATGGACATATCAGATTATTGTATCATTTATATTACTACCAGTTTTTGATATTACTGCATCACTATGGAGTTTAATAGAGCACTTTATTTTAAAATAATATTTTATTACATTCTACTAAGTAATAATTAATATTAATATCTAAGTACTAATAACTTTTGTTTTAGTTGGCTAAGACATAAATGTAATACTTGCTATTTAAATGTGTATCTAGAATAGATCCCCCCACTTTCTGTGTTTTTCAGCTTAGGCCCACAGGACCCAGGCCTTGGCCCCCACATGTTCAGGGGGGCCTAAAGTTGCAGGTGTAATGGCATGGACTCTGCCCAGACATGTAGAGAATATGTTGGCTGTGGGTGTAACTGGCACTTTCTGACCTACTATATACTTACATAGGCACATATATACTTATAGTTCTCTATATAGGTGTGTGATAAATGTATGGCTGGGAAATAGCAAGAGGAAAGAGGAGTAGTAACTGGGTCATCCTCTTCTGGATTGCTACCTTGTTGTGTTGAAGAGGATTGTGTACCTCAATGAAGCTGTGAGCTCTACCATGTAGGGTCACCCAAGATGGACAGGTCATAGCAGAGAGGTCAGATATGAACTGGCAGCCCCCTCCAGTGTCTTTGCCATGAAAACCATATGAATAAGAACATCCTGAAACACAGAGAGATGGACTGCATCCATATGGTCATTGAGAGTCAGACACGACTGAAGGACAGAACAACAACAAAAACTGGGTAATTGGGGGGCACAAAAATGACATCATGAAATCTAAATATTATTTTGCCCTCACCTGGTGCTTTGAAGTCTTAAAGGGCCACTGTAATGTCCTAACAACTTGAGCTAAATGCTAAAGATATCCCACTCAGTGCAATCCACCCACTATAAGGGTAATGAGGGAAGTGGCTCTGTTGGACGGAAAGTGCTAAATTATCAGGCACAAAGTTAGCTTAAAGTAAGTGAATGTAAATTTCCTTTTCCAAATTTGGTGCTTTTTTTCTTCCATTTTTGATCCACTTTTCCAGTTAATATGTCTCTCAAACTGATGTGTAACTTGATTTGAGAAAATTCTTTGAATTTATGAAAAACGTTCTTTTTCTTCCAGATTTCTGACATGTTCATCAACAAGCTCAACCAAGACATGGTGCACTTTGAGCTGAAGCCCGGGGTCCGCGTTCTTGTGCATGCCGCTCATTTAACAGCAGGTAACAGTGACATCAGCCCACCCTGCCTTGCCTTAGTGGTAATTGTACAGTTTTTGTTCTGTGAGTGAGATCCAAAAGTCCTGTTAGAAACAACTAAAATATCCAAAATGATTCCTGCTCTCAAATGTATATAATGTAAAATAATGTATAAATAATGTAAATACACATTGTATCACAAAATGGAAATTCATTTATAGAATAAACAATGTTGATAGAAAAAATATAAATGTTTATTTCTCTTGTTCTGTTATATCTGTACACCAGGCAGGAACTGGAGGGTTATGGGTGGAGATGATTAAAAATATCTATTTTTGCAAGTGGGCCTTCGTTAGGTCATTACATACTGTATCGGTGTCCTTTTTTCTCTCAGGTTGCTGTAAAAAATATATTATCATTTCCATTATGGTGGAAATGTGATTATTTCCCTATGGTGCTCTGTTGCTTTCTTTAAAAACGTTATATCTGAATTATTAAAGAGTTTCTCAAAGTACCCACTAATAAGCAGAGCATGTCTTCTAATACATATGGAGAGCACAATCGCATTAGATCCATTAAAGGGATAGGGAAGGTTCCCTGTTTTAATATTAATATAAACGAAATAAGTGTGTGTTTGCACCTAAACATCATCAGCCTTATTAAATTGCGATTCGGCCAATTGAATAGGGCTCAATATAAGTACATAGCATATTTATTTACAGATGCTTTTAGTTACTGAAGACCTTACTTTCGGATAGAAGTTCACTAACTAAAAATATTCTCTGTGCTTATATAGAGCCCTATTCAATTGGCCAAATCACAATTGAATAAGGCTGTACTTTATTAACAAGTGCTTAAAAGCTCTCAGCCTTATTAAATTGCGATTCGGCCAATTGAATAGGGCTCTATATAAGCACAGAGCATATTTTTAGTTAGTGAACTTGTATTCAAAAGCAAGGTCTTCACTAACTAAAAACTTCTGTAAAAAAAATATGCTCTGTGCTTATATAGAGCCCTATTCAATTAGCCGAATCGCAATTTAATAAGGCTGTATATTTGTAGTCTCTGCAAAGTTCCACCCGCAGCAGATCATGCATACAGTGCCATAGTACTGGATGTACTAACCAATCATAGGGTCTCATTCAAATGCAATTTGGCCAATTGAATAGGGCTCTATATAGGCACACAGCATATTTTTAGTGAAGACCTTGCTTTTGGATAGAAGTTCACTAACTAAAAGCTTTTGTTAAAAAATATGCTGTGTGCTTATATAGAGCCCTATTCAATTGGCCGAATCACAATTTAATAAGGCTGATAATCACTGTCCGTGATTGAGCAGAACTTCTAGTACCAATAGAGACACTGGCCCTCATTCAATTGCAATTTGTCCAATTGAATAGGGCTCTATATAAGCACATAACATATTTTTTTAAAGAAGTTTTTAGTTAGTGAACTTCTATCCAGAACCAAGGTCTTCACTAACTAAAAACTTATTTAAAAAAAAATATGCTATGTGCTTATATAGAGCCCTATTCAATTGGCCAAATCGCAATTGAATGAGGCCCACTGTGTGCATGCAGGCGGAGCTTTGTCGGGACGGTTTCAGTGAGTAAAAACAGAGGTTTTAAGCACTTGCTGATAAAATTATGTATAGATATACAAATAAACACTTAGGTAGTTTATTTTAATATTAAAAATATGGAAACTTCCTTATTCATGTAATATATGCAATTAGCTGTAAAAACAAAAAGCAGCTAGAAGTGTGATGGAGCCCGTAGCATTATTAATTGAAAACCATTTTTTAAACCACTTGGATAAATTCCATTTTGTTACCCACATTTCAGTCAACCTGGCCACTTATTTCCCTTTCAACTGTGATGCAGGCTGCCATGTTTCACTTTGCAGAGCTCAGTTGTCACAGATGTGAATGGTACAAAGTGAAATCTCCATGTAACACGGCAGCCTGCATTATAGTTAAAACAAACAGGTGTTGTTCAAAATTAAATGAATTCAGGTGATTTTAAAGATTTTTCTATATCAGTGACACATCATTATCAATTTGCAAACCACTCATACTATCTATATTTTGTGTTGTTCTCAATGAAGCAGATTAAGACATGCAGCACATATATTTATTTATTTACTTGTGTTATTCTTTTTCTAACTTTCATTTGCAGGTATGTATTAAGGAGATGCACCTCTTCTCCAAAACCAATAAAATGGCACCAGTCTTTGCCCAAATGACATGGTTTTGGAGTTGTGATTATTTAGCACTTGCACCGTGCCAAAATATAAATAACGTGTGTCCGCATCATACACGGAATTAGTCCAGTAACATTTACTGCACTTTCATAGAGCACTTTGATGCACAAAGGTTTGATATATAGGAGCCAGGTTATCAGGTGTGATCATGGTATGCTCCATAATTCTTAACTGGCCTCTGGATTTCACCAAGCAACTATATTATATATACTGTATACAGCAAGCAGATGCTTCAAAGGAGCCATAATGGTATAAAATGGTAATTTGGATTCAAAGAGTAAGGTATATTGTATCTCATCTGCATGTCCCCACCCAGCCCCACAAGAATGCAGTATGATGACTGTATTTCTGGGAAACCTGAGCTGGTAATACATTTTTAACTTATTTTTATACTTTCAGAGGGGCTTAAAAACATTACTATCCATATATATATATATAATATATATATATATATATATATATATATATATATATATATATATATATATATATATATATATTCTTATGCTAACTGGCAAAACTATGTTTGCCATAGAGTGATACCTAGCCAGGATTTAAGGATGCTCTTGCCAAAATCATGGTGAAGGATGCCCTAACAATCAGCTCATTACTAGACTAGAGAGAGTCTATAAACACTATTACAATCTCACTTCTTCTGAAATTGCACAACACAACTTAAAGGTAATGTTCCCCTCCTCCCATGGAACTAGTAAAACCTAATACAAATACAGTGATAAAGATACTAATATGGTTTTAAAATGTATTATTGTTCCAGGAAACTTGCTGGATTCCTTCGCCCTCTTCAATACAAACATGGTACAAAGTTGATAATATGCTCCTGGTAATTTAAAGGGATCTGTAGCCAGTAGGATAACAACTGTTAAGAATGATCAGATGCATATGAAAATTATTTTATTGGAATTAATGTCAGAGGTAGATAGTATTAAACCTTGTTGTGACAACAAGAAGGTGCATTTATTTTAGAGCAAAAAATAATATATGGATAGTTTTCTTATCTCACCATCCATTTAATATGGTGATTTGTTCTAGATCATACAATTAAATCTATATATATGCACCAAAGAGAGGGGGATACCCACATATATGAGCATCAAACCCGTACACCATTAGGATGAAACACCTATGATGTTTGTGTCACCTCAATCCGAAAAACAGGCCATGCACAATGGCTAATATAGTGGCCAAGGAGGTCCAGGAACTGTACTCAATGTCTTGGAGATACTCCAGTTCTGTAAATATAACATATCGGGGGTTAGGCTGTAGTTTTTAGGCAAAGTGGGAATAAAAATAAAGCATTGCATTATATATTTTTCTTATTATTTGTGTTATTTTTTTAAATATCTACCATAGATATGGTCTAAATACCATTTTAAATAAGTCATTCACTCCATTCACCTTAAATGGATATAGAAGGTTTCTGGATTTTATTAGGTATATAATATCCTTGTGCATTTATTTACTTTTATGTACTTCATTTTATTAAGACGTGCTTATACAATCTGTTTTACTGCCTAAAATCATACAAATATTCCCTGTATGGGTCTGCCCTCTGCAGCTCATGAAGACAGACTTGATGTGCTGTGTATCATACAAAACAATTAGTGACCAGCTCTGAATTTCATGCAGGTGAGACATAGGACCATACACTGCACATCCAGCCCTACAGAGTCTTTATCTGCATATGACGTAGAGGGCAGATCCGTACAGGAACTGTTTGTTTGATCTTAAGCAGAGCTTATAAGCATTTCTTAATAAAATAAAGTACATAAAAGTAAATGGAAACATTATATCGATAGTCAAATGCAGAAGTCTTCCATATCCCTTTAAGGATTATATTATTCTTTAGTTATTCAGAAGACTATATTTTAACATTATATTTTGAGGATTTTCTTATATATTATTTCTTATATTCTTTGTTCTTATGGAACAGAAATGTCCGCTAATAAATGTATTAAATTGTCTACAATTCTAATAAATGCTGTGGAGTGTCTGTACAATCCTGCAAGGATTCCATTTGGAATAACAGATGCAGAGAAGTCTATAAGGGAGCAGAGTATTCTCCAAGGGCCCCAACTTCTAAAGAAGCCGAGGATGCCGATAAGAAGGCCTATTGTGAGCGGCATCTCATGTCTTACAAGCAAGATTGTTAATAAGGTGCTGGGGAATTTCAAATCATGCTCGTGCATCCCATTAACAGCGGAGCAGATGTTCGCGCAGCCCTCGCATTAAATGTGTGGTGCAGTGCATCGCACCCTGTGCGGCTACAGCAACCGGGAAATTATTCTGCAGGTGAACCTGTCTGCTGAGTAATTATACAGAGCTTCTGTTTTGCTTTTCTGACTTTGCTCTGCGTAACATTGCATTGAACTTTTAAAGCGTAAGACAGTGTTTATTATCTGTGCACAGGATGGGGGATACACTGCAAGACAGTGATGGAGCTACTGCTGGTGCAGCAGGTGCAAAGCACTGGGTCCCATGACAGTGTGGGGCCCTGTATTACTGGAGTAAAGCAGGTCTCTTAATTTATTATGGTAATTATTTGTATAGAAAGTTGATTTGATTACCCTATGGGTGATTTGACCATTTACATGTTTTGTCATCTTTATTGACCCCAACAGGCATCCTCCTTATTTAGGGCATCATTCAATTGCAATTTGGCCAATTGAATAGGGTTCTAAATAAGCACATAGCATATTTTTTGTAAATAAGTTTTTAGTTAGTGAAAACCTTGCTTTTGGATTGATGTTCACTAACTAAAAACTTCTTTAAAAAAATATGCTATGTGCTTATTTAGAGCCCTATTCAATTGGCCAGATTGCAATTGAATTATTTTCCATCGGGGCCCTCCATTCACTAGCTCCACCATTGCTGCAAGGTGTTGTGACAACATTTATTTTAGGGCAAAAAAAATATATTGATAAGGTTGTATCTCACCATCCATTTAATATGGTGATTTGTTCCATGCATTAAATCAATGTTTAATTATAAAATAGAAAAATAGGGAAGGGAGGAGAAAGCGCACCACTACTTCCTAGTGCAGATCAGTTTTATCTTAAATAGTTGTATAAAAGAAATATGACAAGATAAAACACATGAAATGGACACTCACATGTGCTGACCTCATGCAATGATGCGGTTCGGTAGCAGATATAATGAATCACCAGGAGGTCCTCTAATAGTTCTTGCTTTTCCGTATATAGCGGGAATGCTTCTTCTAGGTACTCTCATATAGGTAGTCAATATCCACGTAATAAGTAGGTTATTCTAACTAGGGGTAGTGTCCAAACACAAAGACAACACTGGCATATGGAGTCATTGATGAAACCCCTTTCTCTTATAAACATATAACAAGGGTTAATAAACCCAAGTACTTATGTTAGTTAGAGAATGCCACACTCTTTCTGTGTATATGAGGAACAAACTCCTCTAGTATTTTCACCACTCTTTTTTACTGACTCTAAATGATTGTGCACTATTATTGGCACAAAAAGAGTGCTACACAATATTATAACATAAGATATAAAAAGTATATGCAATAGGCACTAAAATCAAATGCGTTTCGCCTTCATGAGGGCTTTTTCAATGATAAAATAGTGTGTGCAATAATGCAACAAACATCATGATGTTTGTTGCGTTATTGCACACACTATTTTATCAGTGAGAATATTAAATTAATGTTATAAGGACCAAGAAAGACTAAAAATATATGTTTATACTATATATGGATGGATTAAAGTGCACTCTGCAGTTTTCTAAATTGAAATTTCTGAATATGATCGGAAATATATGAAAAGTTACTTAAATTGACACTGTCCTGCAAAATTTCTATTATGCTATGTTGAAGAGCTTGTATTAATAATGGAAAAAAACTTTTCAATAAGATAAAAAAAATATTACTACTATTATTTTAAATATGTACTAACAAATGCACAGATCCCATGGACATATCCTAACAAAAGATTTCTCATCCTCTATCATGCTCGCCTACATTATTATCCTTTATTTGTAACATGCCAACATATTCCAGAGCCTAAATATAGACTAATACAATATAGACTTCTCAAGATCACTCCTTAGTCTTTGGAAGTATCTACTTCGCCCTATAAGACTCTCTCTTAGTCTTCAAATATTCAAACGTTCTCTGAAAACTACCATAATCCTTAAATAGATCACTATACTAGGTTACCCATTCTGACTTGCAGACCTCATCATTAATCCATCCAGGAGTCCCCTTATCTCATGTTTCTATCCCCTATCACCTCTTAGATTGTAAGCTCTCCGGGTGAAGGCCCTCAACTTCTCATGTAACATTGTCTATGTACAAATGTGATGTCTTGTTGCATCTACCTTCTAATGTATGTAAATGTCTATCCATTTATTGTACACCGAGCCCTACTGAATCTGCTGGAGCTCTAAAAATAAAGCATAATAATAAATACACTGATTGATACTGATACCTCCACTGAGATAGGCTTAGGAGTCAGTCACATTAGTGCGGCTAAAATGGCCATTAGATGCAATTATAAACTGAATAAATTACCGGGTGTGGTTGTTACAGCTTCACATTGACACATCACAGTTAGCAGGGCTTTGTATATCACAATTTACTAGTAAAGACAGATATTTAGCGTAATGCTCAAAGCGAACTAATGATAAAAAAAAGCCAGGTGTTCGTCTCACATTGACAACATCTTCAAGTAGGCCATTGGAGTTCTCAGAGTTAAATAACTCATGAAGCTGGGTATTTGTATCACATTGACAATGTCTTCACTGTACTTCTTTAGGTTAAATAATTCATCAAGCCAGGTGTTTGTCTCACATTGACTGCATCTTAAAGTAGGTAACTGAAGTTCTCTAGGGGAAATAATTAATCCAGCAGGGTGTTTGTCTCACATTGTCAGTGTCTTTGAGTAGGTATTTGAAGTTCTTTGAGTTAGGTAGTTCATCACGTTAGAATTAACTGTAGACATGAATAGGCTATTGTGTGCTTTAGTTCTGGATATAAACTATAATAATTAGTGCAGGGAACAAACACCCATTAATGACTTTCAGTATGAATGTGAAGCTGACAGCCACGGGTGCTGGTCAGTTTGTGTTTTTTTTTTTTAAACCTAACAACTGACCATATGATGAGTTACATGATAGTACTTTTTAAAATCAAATCCACAGTCCCCTCAGCCCCCCCTGCGGTCCCCTCCGGTACACCAGTTCTTCTTTTATTAAAAAAGTTACAAATAAAATCTGCAAATCTTGAGATTGTGTCACTTTTTCTTAAGGACAAGGTTGTGTAATTTTATCCACAAATAATATCTCATATAAATGCATATTTTTCTCTGCATTATACAGTAAAATAAACGCTTTTCCGTTAAATTTCACTTTGATCCAGTTTGTGCGCTTCGTGTCCTTGACCCAAACACACACTGAACATAAGCTTTTATGTTCCCAGATAAGCTCCTTCACTAATACTGTACCATCTGATAATGGCTTTATGTAATTTTATGCCTGTAATTTAAATTATATTTATCCATGACATCAATCTAATAAGAAATAATAATTTACTTGTGTTAGTGCTGGTACAGTATATAGAAAACTTTATTTTTCTTATAAAAAATATGCATTGAAGGAAATATATTAAAGGTCTATAGATGATTTCTACTATCCCTGTGTATCTGTTTACTTTATGTACTTTATTTTATTAAGAAGTGCTTATATGCTCTGTTTCAAGTGCCTAAAATCAAAAAACAAGTCCCTGTATGGGTCCGAATCTCAGAATGACACAGACTCTGTAGAACTTACCCATCAGTGACCATTTCTCAGCCACATTCTGCAACATTCTGACATGATACCTTATAGGCTAGGACACTACACTGCACATCCAGCCCTACAGAGTATGTTTCTGCATACGCTGCAGAGGGCAGACCCATACAGAGACTATTTGACTGATTGTAGGCAGTAAAAACAAGGCTTGTAATCACTTCTTAATAAAATAAAGTACATAAAAGTGAACAGATACACAGGGATATTATATATCTAGTATATATCCATATTACTTTAATGACACAGCATACTAGTAAAACAAGGAATGATCATGTATAACTAAAAGCTGTTGAAATATTATACATTTGACACGTTGGCCACTTGCCCATCTCCCTTACCAGTCTTCAAAAACTCTCACTGTTAGGCAGATAGTTGTGAAACTCCATATTGCAGTTTCTACTGCAAGACCTCATACAATTGTACCTGCCTATCCTCATGTGAGGTAGTTGTGTTGTGTGCTGTAGAAACTACAATATAGAGATTGATTTAAATAGTGATCAACATGGGTTCTATTTTCTTTAGCATTTAATGTATAATGCATGCACTTCTGACCATTCAGATTTCATGCAAAAATGAACCCCTTCAGTGTATATGCTCATATAGAAGCCTGATAGGAAGTGGGGACTTTTCAACTCAGATAACTCAGTAGACAACTTGGGCCATAAGAGCAGAATTCCCAAGTCACCTTCTGGGCTGGAAGATACATTCGGATTTGTCCTACTGAATGAGCCATCTTATTGTTACTCCATAAGACGTTACTCCATAAGACTGTATTAATACTCAATGTACTGTATGGCCTTCAGGAGGATGAAAACATATATAGTTACTGAATAGTATTATGGATTTGTAATCCTTAAATGGACCCAGGACTCCAAAATGTGCTACCATGTATTTATACGGGCATGCGTGAAACATTATAGATGTTTTGCATGAAAAATGAATGATCTGAATTTTAGAAACTTCATAGTAAAGAGACAGAAAATGCTGCTTAGGAGACTATATGCTCCTTCTCTAGCTATACATATTAAAAATACCAAAATAAAGTGGAATATTGTATAAAAATATACTCAGTTGTACACTATATTATTAATTCAAAGTTGTGTGAATTTACGACCACTTCAGAGATTTGGAGCAAATCATTTTCCTGCAGCGTTTTCTGTCACATTTAATGTAAGTTTTCTAAACTAAAGATCATTGTTTTTTTACCCGTTTTTTTAATGCTTGAAACATGTTTTTTTAAGGATCACTGTAATGTCCTAATCTGAGGAGCTAAGTGTTTTAATTATGCAAAAATCATTAACAAAATGCAATTTAGTGATTTATAATAGCAGTATTCAATAATAAATTATTTTTCAAAGATTTTAGTTTCAGTCTTCAGATTTTTTTCCCCCTAATAAGGTCATCAAGGAGTGGGGGGCTTTGACTGAGAGACTGATCTAAAACGTTTTCCAAGGGATATGGATACTCTCTGGATGGTAGTAGGTATATAATATCCCTGTGTATATAATTACTGTATGTAGTTTATTTTATTAAGAAGTGCTTAAAAGATGGTTTTACTGCATAAAATCAATAAATAGTTCCTGTATGGGTCTGCCCCCTGCAGCGTATGCAGACACAGACTGAGTTGTACTTGCTGTGCTGTGTCTCATACTAACTAATCAGTGACCATCTCTCAGCAACGTTCTACAACATGCTACTGAGACGTGGTCCCTGATAGGCTATGACACTACACTGCACATCCAGCCCTACAGAGTCTGTGGCCCTCATTCAATTGCAATTTGGCCAATTAGGTCTCTAAACAAGCACATATCATACTTTTTGTAAAGAAGTTTTTAGTTAGTGAAAACCTTGCATTTGAATAGATGTTTACTAACTAAAAACTTCTTTAAAAAAAATATATTATGTGCTTATTTAGAGCCCTATTCAATTGGCCAAATTGCAATTGAATGAGGGCCTGTGTCTACAGACCCATACAGGGACTATTTGTACTTATAAGCACTTCTTAATAAAATAAAGTACATAAAAGTAAATAGATACACAGGGATATTATATACCTTGGAAAATACAGAAAGCTGCCACATCCCTTTAAGTATAATGTGATAGTGTAAGATACAAGACAATACCCATTACCCCCCAAAAAGAAAGTTTATTTCCAACAGAAACCACTTTAATGCAGCAAGTCTCCAGCCAAGGGAGAGCATTATCCTGATACAATCATGAAAACGTAGCACTGTCTTTAAGACAAAAAAAGTCGCCTCCTTCCATTGTGGTAGACTAAGCCAAGCGGCATTGAACTTTTGAAATAAATTTAATATTGCTTTTATAAATAATTGAATATAATGTTGTTAATGGCCAAAGCCTAATTAAAACATCTAGTTTAGGTTGTTAGGGCATTAGAGTACTCTTTTCGGTACTTGGTAGAACATTTGTGGCTTCAGTGTCCCTTGAATTAATGTGACTCTTATTAGAGGAACCCTCTCATAATACTATAATAATGCAAGCTCCTCTGTTCTTTCCAGCCCCGTTGGTGGACCTGACTCCCAGTCACAGTGGCTCCGCCATGATGATGCTCTTGTCCGTTGTCTTTGTGGGACTGGCTGTATTTGTCATCTATAAATTCAAAAGGTAATGTTAGTCCTGTTGCTCATGTGAGGTGTGACCAGCCCATGACAATCGCTCCCCACAGCAATGACGGTCTCTGTTAATGTTTTTAGGAAAATTCCGGGAATTAATGTTTATGCACAGATGCAGAATGAGAAAGAACGAGAGATGGTCAGTCCAGGCAGTCACAGTGACAACTTGTCACCTAATGTCACTCACACTGAGCCGACGGGTCCTGAGCAGCCGTTACAGGGCAAGTTGGAAACACGGCCCATAGGTAAATAAAGTAGCTAGTCCTGTTTGGCTGTGCGGGAACCCGACTGACTAGTCTGTCTGAATGACTGTACACCGAGCACTGTGTATAACCCTTCTTTCCTGCTCTTAGTTGTGTTAGTTTTCTATACTACCTCTTCCTTTGTTGTACCCCTGTCTTAACTAACATTGGTAAGCCTTCAGCTCACCTTAATTAATGGATGAAACCAAAATTAAATTACTGGATGAAATCATTGGTGGAATTGCTGCCCACAACAGAGTATTGGCCCTCTGCTACCAGCAGCAACCTGGAGTAATGGCAACTCTCATTTATTAGGGAAGAGAAGCAGCAAATAGTTTTATAGAAAGGTGATCTGACCACCTAAATACATTTTTGTTGACCCCTACAGGCACCTCCCGTGAATAAATAAGTTGCAAGGGTCCCAAATTATTTTGCACCAGGGCCCTCCATTCACTAGTTTATTCAGAAACATCTTCTCAAGCTTTGAATGAAGAAGAACTAGATATATCCTGATGACCACTAGAGATTCAGGTCTGAAGATGCTTATGGAGTGGAACTCAATAAAAATAAATAATACATTAAAATCTATGTAAAATGCTTCAAAAGGAGATAAAAACACCTATAATAATACATTCCAAAGATAGATAGATGATAGACAGAAAAAATGGTAGATAGACAGATAGATAGACAGATAGACAGATAGATAGATAGATAGATAGATAGATAGATAGATAGATAGATAGGTAGATAGATAGATAGATAGAAAAAGGGGTAGATAGACAGATAGATAGATAGATAGACAGATAGATAGATAGATGATAGATAGATAGATAGATAGATAGATAGATAGATAGATAGATAGATAGATAGACAGACAGATAGATAGATAGAGTAGAGGGATATAGAAATAAAGGGGTAGAGAGATTGATTTATTCTTTTTTGTTAGGTGCTATAGATATTATGAATGGTTATGATTTTGACAACATACTTTACAAATTAAATTACATGTTTAAGACTGGGCACTGCTCTTAAGAGCTTGCAATCTAAGGAAGATTATAGAAGAAAAGATTATTCCATAACTTGGCTTGTTAGCATATTTTACTAACACATTATTTATTACTTCTTTACAGTCAATCCAAATCAATTTACTAATGTTTTTTCCATTGGAAGCCTTCCTAAAATCTATGTAAGGTATATCTATTCCTTCATGCAGTTAATCTTTTTCAGTAATTTGTTCAATAAAGTTAAATTAGGTTTGTTTGATAGGATCTCCATGCAATCAAGTTCCTTGCAGACCATCATCCATAATATCATCCATTAGATTTCTTGACTTACTGATCTCTACTACATGACTATTGTCTAATTGTTTGTTAAGTGATAATACATTGGGTAATCCCCAGTCATTTACAATTACCCTTGTGTTTTATCCTTAAGTGTGTGAAGGTTTTTTCAAGTCTGCTTTTTAAATGTCTCCAAGTATATCCCACTGACTAATCGAGTTTCACTTTCAAATAGAAATTAATTCTCTGTAATAGTTTGTCCTTTGTGATGTGATTGGTTTGCTATGTACAGTATCTTTCTTTCCTTAACTGATATAAGCCTGTATTTTCATTTCCAAATGGAAAATACATAGTAATTTTGCTAGCTTGTGTTGCCCACTTCCTCTTTATCACCCCATTCCATCAGAAGATAGATGATTGGTACATAGAGAGATAGATAGATAGATAGATAGATAGATAGATACATAGATAGCTAGATATAGATAGATAGATATAGATAGACAGACAGAGAGATAGATAGAGATAGATAGAGATAGATAGATAGATACATAGATAGATAGATAGAGATAGATAGATAGACAGAGAGACAGATAGATAGATAGATAGATAGAGAGATAGATAGATAGATAGAGATAGATAGATAGACAGAGAGACAGATAGATAGATAGATAGATAGATACATACATAGATAGATAGACAGAGAGATAGATAGATAGATGCTAGATAGATAGATAGATAGATAGATCATTGTCTAGCATGTTGCATGATATCATCTAAACATCATCTGTACAGCTGTTACCATAAAATATAGTATAATTAACTATCTAAAAAAAGTTGATCTTTTTGGAAAACACTGAATTATGGTGTAATTTTTTACTACCTTAAGGCAGGAGCTCCTCCCATTTGAGTGTGCGGCACATATTCCCCAAATCTGTTAATGCTGAAAAATAATGTGGTAGCTGTAAATTAAGCACTTTGCACAGTTTAAAAAAAAAATGGAAGAAAAGATGACAGTAAAAAAACGCAATTTTCAGTGTTTTCTCCCAAATAAGAAACTTTTTTAGTTACAATAAATTGCAAAGTAGTCTATAATGATCCACATTAAGTACACATCATAAATGCTGGACCATAACTGTTCCCTAATAATTACAATTCAATGCCAATACTATAGTATCCAGAGCAATTATCTTAATAAAGAAAATACTTTTACACATTTTTGCTCTGTGCCTTCACAAAACATATAAGGCACTAAACTGAAAGTATTAACACAAAAACATAATTTGATTCCGATACGGGACCAGTAGGACCAGCATTCTCTGGATCTCCCACAGGTTAGGCCCTCATTTCGGATGGGTACGTTTATCCTTTGTACCATTTGGCAGACAACAGGTATTCCCTTCGAAAGTAGAGACATTCTAACCCACAGAAACTCCCTGAAATTACAAAATACAGCTCTTACACTTGTATTCGTTAACTTGTATATGGAAAACCATTGGTGGGTAGATTTTTATGTCATCAGCTGACGAGTCTGTATGTATGGGCCCTATTCTATTATCTGCCTCAAACTCATAAATTGTCTGCAGGCTTTTTTTGTGTGTAAATGTTTAGATGTATTCTATTGACTCAGCTCACAAATTCCAACCTTAAGGCTAAACTTGTAAACCCTGCCTTTTTAAGTACGTAATTTACTTCTTAGACACAACCATTTGGCAGACAACAGGTTTTCCCTTTGAAAGTAGAGACATTCTAACCCACAGAAACTCCCTAAAATTACAAAATACAGCTCTTACACTTGTATTTGTTGACCAGAACAACCACCTTTATTCAGGGGATAGGTGAACATTTTATACGTAAGGGAATAATAGATAAATTAAGCATCAAAATGTCATAATTCCCACATGCCCAACTTGAGTTTCCCTCCCCTTGAGTCTCGTCCAGTCAAGGATTTGCTGAGGTTGTTTCTTCCAGAATTGAGTGATGGGGGATCCAATTGTTCAGTCAGGTAAAGAGCTCCCTGCCTGGCAAATTTAGTTGGTCCAAATAGGAGTGTACCAACTTTCAATGGGGTAAGGTATGCGTTGTGGTGGTGCTGGCACTTCTGGTCTCCTTATCTTAATCATGTGAGACTTGCAGGGCTCCTTATATAAATCCCTGGCATGTGTAGACTACACAAAGCCACATCTCCCCCAGGGTTTAAGCCTCTGATGGCACAAAGAGACGGCAAGGAGATAAACTGGGGACCGGAGGCATAGGTCCAGGGAGTAGGGGAACAAGGCAAGAGTAAGGGGAAGGATCCCACTGGCATGGAGAGGTTAGTCAGGACTTGGCCTGGATCCAAAGCACTGGGAAGGGTATCTAGCCTTTGTCACAATCACATTAAATCCAAATATTATTTAAAATAAAATAAAGCTCAAAGTAGTAAGTAACCATTGAGAAGACCTCTCACAGTCTCTAGGGTCATATGCAAAATGATTGTAATGTACAAGTTATCAGTATGAAAACATGTTGGTTATTGTGCCGCTCTACAGAATTGGAAAAGCAACCAATACTATTTAAGTCTTAATTTTGACCAGCTCCATAAGTATACTAGTACTTTCCAATACATATTAATATTTCCTGCCAAGTAAACACAAAGCATTTTGCATAAAAAAATCAGCACCATGGACAGCAGCACAGACAGACAGATGAAGACATTTCGTGCCACAAACATGTTTTTGTCTGCTAGTAAACAAAGTCTTTTATCAATTAATATGGCTGAATTCCACTCTCATTCTGTTCTCTGCCTTTAATAATACTGTAAACAAATATATGGAAAACCATTGGTGGGTGGATTTTTATGTCATCAGCTGATAATAGTCTGTATGTATGGACCCTATTCTATTATCTACTCGCAAATGCCTCAAACTCAAAATTGGCTGCGGGCATTTTTTTGTTAGAAATGTTTGGATGTATTCTATTGACTCATCTTACAAATTCCAACCTTAAGGCTAAACTTGTAAACCCTGCCTTTTTAAGGTCGTAATTTACAACCTATAGTAAATGAGACCATCATTTTGACGTCTGCAACTGGAGGCTAAGAGTGAATTAGAGCTAATAAGTAATATTTGCTGGTCGGGCTGACAATCTATAAAAGGCATTAGAGCATCTGTTTTAGCCCATGTGGGTTTCATGATATGTATTAACCCCTTGAGTACTGGGATCGATATAATTCAGAAATAACTTTTAAAAATAATACTTTTTTATTGCATATTTGGGTTTGAGACTGTTGTTCAATGAATCCTAATGTCTTTCCATGCCTTCCTCTGCTTTTAAAGTAAGTAGTGTTTGTTTAATTGCTGTTACAGCTCTAATAAGTGTTTGAAAAAGTCCTTGTAAGTCCTATTTAGTACTCATAATATTTTGATAGAAGCTCGATACTTTTTTCAGTTGTGGCTTAGACTTTAATTGTGAGCTAGAGCTACGGGTCTAATAGAATATTGATTTTATGTAAGTATAATTATTTAGAGCTCGTAGTTTTCAAGCTGTGCTAAAACCAATAGAGATCTATGGCCAGTTTTGCATCTTTGGCTGGCCTGTAGTGATTGTGGACGGGGAACTCGTAATCGGATTTCAAGTAGCTAATAGAATCTGTGGCAATATTAAGATCAGTTCTAAGTGTGTACAAAATGTACTAGTTGGCCGATAGAATAGGGCCCTATTTTAACATTACATAGGGCCTCCTTCAATTGAGAAATTGAAGCTTATGTGAGCCTGTAATGTAGCCCATAAACTAATTTGCTATTCAGTTGGTGTCTTTTTTGCGAGCCGCAATCAATCTACAAGTTAGGGGCTGAAAATCCCTGCGGTTGTTACAACCATAACTTTACAACCCATCTAATCCTTTGATCTTTCATGTCCTCAAGTGTTACAATCGCAAATTGCTATTCATATGCTACAATTCCTCAAGCCCGCAAATATTTTCACACACATAAATGTCAAATGTAGAAGAAAATCCTACAGGTACCAGATAGGACTTGCAAGGTGGTTTAACCCTGTTCGTAGCACTGTAAATGCAAATATAAAATCACTACTGCACTCTAAAATATGGGGAAAGTGATTAAATACAATTTTTTAGCAGAACAGTCTCAAGCTCGCAAATCTGCAGTCAAAAATATTTTTTTGTTATGTGTCATTTCGGTGTTATATCAATTTCAGGAATTAATGAGTTCATACATATCAGGCCACCTACATGGACTATAACATTTCCTTCATTATTTTTTATTAGTTTGTACATTGCAGGATTCCAGACCTGGACCCCTTGCTCACTGTGCCTTAGGGAGTTCAGCTGCACCCCACTGACGAGGCCCATAAAGGCCGAAACGCGTCTGGTGTTTGCTGTTTCTCCTGTTCAGGGTAGAATTGCCTGGTATTTCCTGATATACTACAGGATATTTCTCCCTGTGAAGGGCACAAGTGAGCTAAAAGAGGTTGCTCTCTGAGTAGGTAACCAGACCTTTAGGACAAACCTACTTCAGGTATTGTCCATTCTCAGATTGAGTACCTCTAATTTTGTTGTTATGTTATTATTATTATAATTTTTTTTATAAAGCACCAACATATTCAGTAGCGCTGTGCAATGATTATGTATAAAGAAAAAAATAATAAATAATAATAAAATAAAGAACATAAAAGTAAATAGATACACAAGGATATTATATTCACTAGCGAATTGCCCGTCAAAAAATGACGGCAATGAAATTGTAAGTGAGCTAATGGTGTTTGGTGTATATAATGTGGCTGATTTAGTGTCCTTCGGCGTGCGACTTTTTTTGGAATATCCGTAGCTGTTTGGTGGTGTTTTGCGTGTTAAGGGACCTTTAGCCTCGTTTTCGTTTTGTTCGGCGGCCATTTTTTCTCTCGCTTAGGTGATTTTCGGGTCTCTAAACTCCGAAATTTGTCCTTAAATGGAGGTGTAACTTCACTTGCAGAGGTCCTGGGTGCCCCTCCTTGCTGTGAATAACCTTTTTATGTGTTTGTTGTTTGTATTTATTGTGTTTGTAATGTTTTTGGGGTCGCGCGGGTTGCGTCCTTGTTTTTTAATCTCGTAGGTTTTTTTCGGCAAATATGTAGGTGTTTGGTGGTGTTTTGCATCTTTACACAGCTGTAGCCTCATTTTTGTTTTTTACGGCGGCCATTTTTTCTCTTGCTTAGAGAATTTTTTAGTGTCTAAACTCTTTTAATTTGAGTTAAGGGCCCTGTGCTCGCTACCCGAGCCCGCAAGCATTAGCAATGTCTCGCATGCTGATGTTAGAGCCTCCACCTTCCGCAAATGCGGCCTCTTGTTTCGCTAGGGTCCGCATTTGCAGACGAAACTGCGTCCCTTGCTTTGTGAGGAACGCAGTTCTTGCAAGCTCGCTTCATGAGCTCGCAAGAACTGCGTCGCTCACTACGCGAGCTCGCAAAGCTTGACGACGATTTGTAGTTTCACAATTATAATATGTGATTTGCGATTGTGTTGCTTTAGAGGGGTGTTTAGACGACTGTATCTCATTTGTCAATAGCCAAATTCCAGCACAACACAATTCAGGTGCTAAGTGATGCCACCTGCGTGCCTCCCATTCACAAATATATGTTACACTGGCTCGTCACTGGCATCTCCTAAACCAAGCAAGGTAATAAATACAGAGGGTGCATTCGGAATATAACATACAGCTGGTTACTTGCACGCCTGGATTTCCCACTGCGATAATATGCTAGTTTTATGTTTCTACAAACACCCACAATGTGAAGTCTCAGTAGAGAATACAAATCAAGTGCTAAAACAGCCAGCATACTGCTGGGTATCCTGGGTAATTAAAATAAGCAGGAAATTATGCTTTGTTACTTTGTAACAAATGTACAGTGTGTTTGTTTATGATATGCTTTAGTGCCTTTTGTTTAATAAACATCCATATAATTTAGAGACATTTAATTATGTGTTTAAGGTTTTAATTCTCAATAGATACAGTTACAGAATTAACTCTGAGTATCCCATGCATTTGCCATTTCACTGTAAGTGCTCTTCATGGTATCTATTGTTTTATTACACTAATAACAGGTAAAAAAATCTAAAGTTTTAAAACTCTGTTTACATACAAGTCTATCCTGCCAACTGGCTTTTGTATGAGTAATAACCGATTGGATTGATGGGTGTAGCGTGCACAGCCTCCCCCGGACTTAGGTTACACTGCACTGACGGTTTTACCCATAGCTTTCTTGTTTAGATGACTCCAGTATTCCGTGCCTGCACAGAATAAGGGTAAGGGTTACATTTTTGTTTGCTTGGATCAGAAGCTGCAATGACCCCCCACCAAACCACGGAGCACAGACCCCCTCTCCCTGCATTTGTCTGCATTGTCCAAATTCCAGAGGCAAGAGAGCAGAAACCTGAATTTTCTGCCCCTAAGAAAAACATGGAACCTGTTCTCTTCAAACTTGAAATATAAAAAAAAATGTACCATTGACTTAAAAGGGCGGGGGGGGGGGGGGGGGGCACACTCCTGCAACTTGATTGGTTGCAGTAATGAAGCAGATGTGGATCTGTCTGTGGCCAGTCTGTAATATTTGTAAACAGATTTGATTTGATTTCTCAGGGAAAATGCATGTATTTCAAAATGTGTGCTGAATTAAGTGATCCCTTTAAGAACAGTACAAACCTGGTGATTAATGTATGTTGCAATATTACTCAAGTGTGTTATCTGTAACTGTCATGGTAGAAGAAGATATGCTATGCAAAAGATGTTCTGTTACACAGGTATTTAAAAACTTGTTTTGCAGCTTATATAGGTAAATCTGGTCTGTAACATTAGCAATAGCATTTAATTTAAAACAAAAATATATCAAAACTTTAGGCATTGGCAAATTTCTAAATTCTTCTGTTAATATATCAAAGCCATAGTGCAAGGAGAGGTGAATCAGTATCATCCTAATGGTATCATCCTCCAACACGTCTGTCCCACCTCTGTCAATGGAGCTAAAATCATAAATCTGGATGACGCCAACACTACCTGGATAACGTTATTCAAGTTTCCTATACTTTATTTGCCATTTCAGCACAAGTTAAGCACCAGCCCGATACTGTTGAGATCCATTTAAGATCGAAGCAGTACCGTCTGTGGTAGGTCTCCTAACTGGTGCATAACCCATCCTATGCTACGCTTCGAAGCTGTTTAATACAGTGAACAAAAGGAGCCATGTATAACAGTGGTATTGGACTAGAGTGAAAATGCATTACAGACTAATTTGCATGTCTCCACCCAGTTCCAGAATGCCATGCAATAATTGCATTTCTTGGAATTCTTAGCAGGAAATTTGTTTTCCTAACTTATTTTAAATTACTATTGCCTTTACTTGATAACAACTCAATAAAATCAGACATACCAACAACAAATCAGAAAAAAATAAAAATAACCCATGACAGAGTCATTGTTGTGGTACACAGAATGTGATATCAGAGGAATATACATCAAAGTAGCATCCTGTAACCACAGACAGTCTCTGTAAGTGTAACAACTAGGCAGCTGCCTACTTTGCTTATCGAAGAATCTGACTCTAACTCTACAAGCATTCCTTTCAATTGTGTGTGTTACTTGTCTCTCCTCACTGTTTACACCCTTGTATGTTTTCTTTGCCTCAAGGTATGTATGTGCATAATAATAAAATGTATAACAATATATATCCATTTGCACCTCTCCCTTGCACAACTCTAGTTTAACAACATCTTTTCATTCCTCCCAGGAAGTATTTCCACAGTTGCTGAAAATCAAAGCACAAATGAAAACCCAACCTATGTAAATGTGTGAATGGAAGACAGCCCCATCTGCATTTGGACTATTTAAATTCTTCAAACAAAACTATGGTTTTTAGCTTTAAACCTGTTCAAGAGGATGCATCAAGATTATGCAGGTTTTATGGTATACTCCTCCCGTCTTTTCAAATGGGTTGTGTTTGTAGAAGATGAATTACTTTCCATGCCAAGAACGTGCATGTTTTTAAATGTCTTGGCTCTACCTTAGGTTAATCTGCCACGATAAGTGTTTAACTGATCTTTTAATGAGGTTAAACTGGCCCATACTGTTCAATGTAGAAAGTCATTTTTCTCTTGGTTGGATGAGGATGACACTTGTATATAATACTTTATAAAAAATATATAAATCATCCATTGTGATTGATCAAATGTGACATCAACTTCCTTGACACAATCATGCGGTATAATAAGAGGTTTTGAAGGTACCATAAAATGATGTATATCCTTTGATTGAAGAACACAATGAAAAGTTATATTTATTCTTCACTATTACAATGTTTCCCTATTTTTGCAAACTGAAAAAGTGCCAAAAATGTTAATGATTGGGCAGAGAATCAACAGCACAAGGGGAAAATATAACGGTTTAAATCATATTAAAATTAATTTTACTTACGAATATATGAAATATTTTATTAATTCATTCTGACCCTTATGAAATTAATGTTATACAGAAAGGTAGACATCATATTACTACTTATTCTATTTTGTATTGTATTTAAGTTACTGATTATATAGGGGTTGTCTTGTCATTTGTAATACAGTCTTCAAAGTTGAACCATAACATCAGGGTCTCCAGTCCATACTTAATAAATAGATAACTTTTAATATATTGGTACAGAAAGAACATTTGCATAATATAAATAAACTATGAGAAAGGATATAAATTAATTGGATACAGAAGCCAAAGTCATAAGACGTCTGGAAAAAGATCAGCCAAGTATATGGATTTGGTCATGGGACCAGGGCTGGATTAACCATTAAGCAAAATAAGCACACGCATAGGGCATCAAGGGAAGGGGGCACCACAGAAATTCTCCATTGCAGGATCTACCCTGAACCATATGATGCAAAACAACCAATGGTGCAGCTGAACCAGATTCCTCTAAAAGGGGGTCCCAAAATAAATTAAATATATATATATATATATATATATATATATATATATATTATATAATTGAAGAGTGAAGCAGCCATGAATGTCCAGTAATCTAGTAATTTAGTAATTATTAACCCATATATATAAAGTGCCTTGCAAAAAAATTCACCCCCCTTGGCTTCGTGTTTTGTTGCCTTATAACCTGGAATTAACATGGATTGTTTGAGGATTTGCATCATTTAATTTACAGAACATGCCCACAACTAGTTTTTTTTTGTATTGTGAAGCAAACAACAAATAGGACAAAATAACAGAAAAAGTCAATGTGCATAACTATTCACCCCCCTAAAGTCAATACTTTGTAGAGCCACCTTATGCGGCAATTACAGCTCTAAGTCGCTTTGGATAAGTCTCTATGAGCTTGCCACATCTTACCACTGGGATTTTTGCCCATTCCTCGTTGCAAAACTGCTCCAGCTCATTCAATTTGGACGGTTTAATTTAAGTCTGACCACAGATTTTCTACAGAGTGGTACAGGTTTTGCTGAAGAATATTCCTGTATTTAGCGCCATCCATCTTTCCCTCAACTCTGACCAGTTTCCCATTCCCGGCTGCTTGGGTGATGTGTTGGGTCTGCGCCAGACATAGCATTTTCTTTGATGGCCGAAAAGTTCAATTTTTGTCTCATCTGACCAGAGCACCTTCCTCCATACATTTTGGGAGTCTCCCACATGCCTTTTCACTAACTCTAAACGTGCCATGTTGTTTTTTGCTGAAAGTAATGTCTTTCTTCTGGCGACTCTGCCATATCGCCTAATTCTATGGAGCGTACGGCTTATTGTCGTCCTATGTACAGATACTCCAGTCTCTGCTGTGGATCTCTGCAGCTCCTCCAGGGTTACCTTAGGTCTCTGTGCTGCCTCTCTGATTAATGCCCTCCTTGCCCGGTCCGTGTGTTTTGGTGGGCGGCCGTCTCTTGGCATATATATTTCCTATACTATATTGTGATTATTACCCCTATCTGTATTTACCTGATCATATCAGATGCTGTCTCCACTCTCTCTGCATCTGCTGTTTTTATTCAAAATGAGGGTTCCATCTCATGTTAGTATTGCTTCAGACTTGATAAAGAGAGGTTGAACCTCTTGAAGTTCTTCAATATAAATAAGACATTTGTCCAATACAAAGGGTATCATAACATTCTGTAATATTCATTATTAATCTATATATAGATAGATTAGATTAATGGACATTCATAGCTGCTTCACACTATATATATATATATATATATATATATCTAAAATAAAAAAATATTAAAATAGTAATAATAGAGGTTAACTATATACGGTACATTAATCTTGGGAATACAAGAACATTTTAAGCTGTAGGCATCAAAATCTTTTAAGTGCTTAGGACTTCTAAAGGTCTTAATCCGGCCTTGCATGGGACCACCTATTTACTACATCTGACCAATTGTCTGTGCAAAAAAACAAATAAAATAGCACACTGATAAAATACAACATAATTGGAAGGAGAATTAAAAATTCATCATTATTACTTACCATTTTTTTTTAAACGCCTCTATTTTGTCATCATTGCCATTTCTGAGCTAAGCTTCATTTTCTGTGCACGTAAACAAAGGCTAATATCAGGCAAAATAGTCCCTGCACAAATAATTATTTTTAAAGAAAACTATAAAATTACAGTGACTCTGTGTAATCATTTATTGAGGTTTTTATGATTCACCGACAATTGTAGGAAATAATATTGATTGCTTTGTTGTGATGGAAGTTTCATTTTATGTCTGCAGCAAAGGGATACACAGAGAGCTTGGTAAACGACAGTAATGTTGTTTGGGGCATTTCTAGTGACTTTGATATGTTTCATTAAAATAACCTCAATTATAACTGAAACTGTTTAAGGAATAACTCACAATCTGTAACTTCTATCCTATACCACATTTATTCTCAGCATAAAGGCAATGTGTCCCGAGATTCTCCATTATACACATTACAGAAATGTAGTCAGTAGAGAGGAAAATAAGCTATGCAGAGAATGTATCTAAAATTCTGATTTTGTCATGTAATGCTTGTATTTTTATTTCATTCTGTTACAAATATAGTGAGAGAGGTAGTGTTATATATTTTTATTGAAAGTGGCACTAATATAACACTTGGGTTTATATTATTTTTTGTTGTAAAAGAAATTGTCACAATACAAGACCAGCAGGACGGACATGCTCTGGATCTCCCACCGGTTAGGTCCTCGTATTATGTGGGTATAACTATCCTCAGTGATCCCAGGCAGAGCACAGAGATTCTCTTCTGAAAATAGTGGAACTGTTTTATAACGTAGTTTCCCTGATCTAACAAAGTCCAGCTATCACTCTTGTAATCGTTAGCTAAAACTGACTAGCAGTTTGATAGGAAACTGAACAAAGGCCAGTCAGACATTAAACAGGAAATAAACAACACGTCCACATACCCAACTTTTATAGGGAACTGAACAAAGGCCAGTCAGGCATTAAACAGGAAACAAACAACACGTCCACATACCCAACTTGTATAGGGAACTTAACAAAGGCCAGTCAGGCATTAAACAGGAAATAAACAACACGTCCACATTCCCAACTTGTATAGGGAACTGAACAAAGGCCAGTCAGGCATTAAACAGGAAATAAACAATACGTCCACATACCCAACTTGTATAGGGAATTGAACAAAGGCCAGTCAGACATTAAACAGGAAATAAATAACACGTCCACATACCCAACTTTTATAGGGAACTGAACAAAGGCCAGTCAGGCATTAAACAGGAAACAAACAACACGTCCACATACCCAACTTAAACATCCCTCCCCCTTAATTGTCCACTAATTAACCAGGCACCATGCTCGGGATGCGGATATCAGCAGGGGGAATTCCAAAGTGTGGCCGTTGTGCCAGCAAGTCTCATCCCTTATCTTAACTTGCCCGGTGCATGTAGACTGCGCATGGGCACATCTCCCACCTGGGGTGAAAGGGGAAAATCCTAGGGACTATGTCAGGTATCATGTCCATTGACACGCACATATTTTTAAAAAAAAATAGTTTACATTTCTTGAACTTTACTTTCTCCCTTTATTTGCCACTGGACTATTATACTGCAAATACAGGAAGGAATGCGAAAATGATCTGGACCACAGAAAATGAATTAAAATAAGAAGTGTGACATGCTTAATTCAGCTTTTAATAGAAGCTTATAACTGAAGATTTCAGGTGGTGCCCATTGTTTTACTTTTGTATATGTCAATCCATTTAAGAAGCCAAATGTCTTCTACTTTATTTACATTATAAAATATATCACCAGGGAAGTGTCTATTTCTGTAGACATAGATACTGTATAAAGAGAGATTACAAGGTTATGGAGGCAATTTTAGCCACATAAGAGTCAAAGATAGAAGACTTAAAGAGAATATAGTTTTCTTTTTCTTTTCTTTTTCTGTAGCATTTCTATTGGGTTATTTGTCCTGTTTTGTTACTTTCTCTTAATATATTACTTATGAAAACTATTCACAAAATATGGTCCATGTATCTTAAGAAATAGATGTAGTAAATGCAATGTTATTTGTCTATGTACCAATCCTTTGTGCATCAAAATATGTGATTTTATGTTAAATAACTAAGGGGTATTATGTAAATGTGGGTGAATCTCATTGTTACCATAAAGGTGGACACAAAAACATATAGCAGTAGATTCCATAAGACTTCATAGTGCCCGGGAAGATTTGCCCATAGGAAGTAGACTATTCAGTCAACCAGCCAGCGGCGCACAAACACTCAAAAGTGTTGTACCATATAGTGGCGCCAAATGGTGCATCTTCCTTGCAATATAAATATCTGGAAGCAAAAGAAAACACAGGTAAATAATAAATAAATACATAAATTATTGCTATTTACCATCAGTGCCCCCATCAGCATTTATCTTCAATATGTTTACAATCCAAGGATTTTCTTCTGTTACCGGGTTATTTTTGACAACATTTTTCACAGGTAAACCCATTGGTCTTGATCATATAAATGTTATTCAAAAGGAAACTCCCTTAAAATCTGTAAATTATTTTTGAACAATATTATCAACAGTTTTATCAATGCCATTATATTCTACACCTAAGTGTATTCAATGGGTATTTTTGGAGAAGAGCCATTTTTAAATTATTTATCAACCCAAGTTAAAAAGAGAATTTAAGGATTTTATTTACCAAAATATGTAAAATGTTGGACATTTTGATAAATAAGTTCAATAGAAAGACATAAAAAGTGGCGTTATTTAATTCTGTTTTTATAAATCCCTTTGGTTAATATGCCCTGTCCATGGACAATACTTGTAAAATAAAATAAACACAAATAAATGTTGTTATTGCCCACAAACCTGCGCTACAGGCATTGTATTATCCTTAAAAACTGTAGAAATGTAGTAATATTGTAATAAGAGTTTTGGAATGTGTTCCCTGATTAATAGATGCAGAAAACTATTTTCAGCTGTTTCTTACACCATTTTGATCCTGAGGAAATTGCTTTTTCTTTCTTAGTCTTCGCCAACTACTTTACATATGTTTAAAATTAATTGCATTAATTAAAAGTGTTTATTGCTATTTAGCACTAAATTATCCACATAGATTAATCTACTGGGCTATAAAAGATACAAAGTAGAAAGAAAAAATGAGTTTTATTTGATAATAAATATAATTATTTTCTAATAGTCTGTTCAGTTTCTGCTACTCAATAGTGGCAAGTCACTCTCACTACCGCCATGCAAAATGTTACCTTGTTTTAATTAGTGCAAACTACCAGAAGAGCTTGCAATCTCTGTGGTGCAAGAGCTTGCAATCTATTTTTTCTTAAAATGTATATATATTTCGTAACAATCTGTTTTCATATTTCAAAATTACCTCTCACTGTAGAAATGTTTGGAGGGCATGATGTATGCTATTGGGTTTACATTTCTAAAATGATGTCGCTAAAATTTATTTGATTGTTTTTTAATTGTATTAATTAATTGTAATGGTAACTATATCAATATTTATGTTAGCAATATTTAAATCCAATTTGCTTGAATGCACAGTTTTTTCAAAACTGGATTTTTTACATTAATATCATATTTTATACAGAATTTATGACATCTGATAAAAGGTAATGGGAATATATCCAATGGATCTGTATTTTGAGCCAGGTTTACCATGCACCCTATGGTTCTCCACTGAGTATTAAAAAGTTGGAGGACATCTCCATTCCTATGTTATCCTATGAGACATATTTACTAAGAAATGACATCTCCAAGAATGATCCAACATGTCAGTAACTCACACTTTAGTAAATATGGCTACCATTTTAAAAAATTGTGTTGACCAAATGGGTTAATGGTGAGAATTGAGGTTCCCTGTTAAAAAAAAAGCTGAAAACCATTCTCTTAAACTGTGTTTTTTGAATGCTCAATATATGTGAGGAATAACAATAAGAGAATATAATGTATCAAATCAATTTCCTGAAGATTTCTTATGACAAACTCTCCAATTCCTTTGATTATTATAGAATAATACTCAAATTATCTGATAAAATATTATATTGCAATAAAATTATATTTTTTACCTTGCTTTTACACATTTTTAACCAACATTCCCCTTTAACTCCTTAGCTGCCAGGAGATCTGCTAAAAGCTCTATATGTTTAGTTCTCAACATGCAGCATAATAACTGCTATACAAACACAATGAAATGGATTTGAGTCTGAGGTCAAAAAGTAATCACTCTAATAAAATAACGCTGAGAAGAAAGCATTTTGTTTAAATGTGTAAATTTGTGCAGGTTGATTCCATCCTTAATCCACGAATTTGTAGAAATATCAATTCTTGAATAAAATCTGTTGGTATTTACATGAGTGTTGATTTATTTCTGGTCTGAAGCTTGGATCCATCATCAATGGAAGAATTCCCAGCTGGAAGAAGCAGGAATGTTTTATGGATAATTAAATGCTGTTTTGTGGATTGGTTCTAGAATATTTCACCCAAGAGGTATAAATACTCACTTACATCAATTCATTAATATTTATTACTTTGTCTTCCTAGAGATTCTAACACATAAACAACATGTTTTTCTGTCTAAACATGTGTTTAAATTAATTGCTCCATAGGAGGCTATGTGCTATCGCTCCCCAACAGAGGAGGCTTAAGGAAACCTGGCTCCTGAGCAAAACTATTAGTCATTAAATAGATACATTGATAAAAAGTAATAACTGTTCTGCAAAAACAATAATTGGTGCTTTTATTTCAAATTAAAATTGAAATGGAAAATGTCCTTATGTATAGATTAGAAAGATAATGCTGCTATAAAAACAAAATTATTAATATTATTTCTAGTTCTCTTTTTTCTTAATGGTTTTGACCTTTTTGTTGGGACTTGTTTACTATATCGCCTAATTCCGACAATGTTAGATATATCCATTAGAACCTCATATGTTACTGATTATAGTGCAGTTTTGGGATATACTGTGTTTTTTTGTTATATCAGTGACGGAGCTAAAGAACCGGAGGCCCTGGTGCGGATTTGGGAAACTCCCACCCTGGGGGGGGGGGGGGTTGGATATAAAAACATGATCCACCCCCACATAGCAATCACCCCTCTTTGCATCAATCCATACACAGCATCCAACCTCTATCAGCATCCACCTCACCCATCCTTATTTCCAGAGGGTTACAGGGGGGCTGTGATTGGTTGGGCCATGGTGGGGGGCCCCAGGGAGACAAACACTACAGGAAACAAAACTGCTAAAATAAAAAGTAAAAATAAATACACAGCAATGGACAACTACCCCCCCCCCCCCCCCCCCATAGAGGAAGGCCACCTGCACTACTGGTAGATCTGCCCCTGTGTTACATTGTATCTTAGAACTTGAAGGTAATTATGCGTTACTACACAGTTTTTCCTGCAACCTCAATCTGATTTATGCTAGGTTTTACAATTACTTTATGCACTTAAACACTTGTTAAGCCTTCCAGATAGGAGTTATCCCCTTGGGGACCTTATATTGTTCTTTTCACCTTACTCTTAGGCTTATATAGTTAAAGTCCTATACTAGTCATTTTGTTTTTTATACATTTTCCATTTCACTTTTAATATGCTATATTCATAGGTGTTAAGCACCAGGACAATAGGCTACATTTGCTATCTTTTACTTAAAAGACACAAAGCTACGTTATATCATACTCTCTATGTTGGCAGTATCTTTTTTGGAAAAGTAAAAAAAAAAAAAAACTTATTTCCTTTTTAGTCAATAGAATTAAAAAAAAATCATACAAGTACAATGAGCAAACTTCATTTTTAATTCATTTAAATTTTTTTGGACATGAGAAGTTGAATTTTTTTTTATTTAATTCGTAGTTCCTTAGCGTTTATCATCCATTTGGCAGCCAATCAACACATTTATGTTACTTTGAACAGGAAATATTAATTCAAAAACATTCAAGTGTTTTGGCTTCTTATGAACACTAACATTTTGTTATAAAGTGTAGAAGGACATTTTATTTTTATTCAAGTTCTATTTAAATGAACAATGTAAAATAATTGTAATTGTTTTCCATGTAATTTCGTATAATTTGTCCTGGTTAATTTTCTTTTTTATTCACTGTTGGGATCATTTGTAACTCCAATATATTACTATTATTATTATTATTACTACTATTATTATTACATATTTTGTTAATATTGAAGCTTCTGTTTAGTTTGTCATCCCTTATAGTCTGGTATGTAGGTGATTTCCTACAGAGCCAACATGTTCGAGGAAGCCCTGGCTTCAATTAATAATGAAGTAATATTTATATGATTTTATATTAATATAATAAAAATAACAAACTAAACTTTAAGGAAATTGCTGACATTTCTTATTGCAGTGACGAGTGTATATAAGCATATGGTCCTGAGAGCTTTCTGTCTGGCACGCAGCTAACTGAGCCCATCACTAAGCTCATTAGGCACATTGAAGTTGATGGTTGTGCTTAATAAGGTAAAAATACACCATTTAAAAACATAAAAAAGAGAAAATAGCATCAGTTAATATTTTACAGGCTCTACACATGATTGTGACTACTTTGTATGATGTTACAGAGCAGTGTCCATGACTACTATACAATATAAAAATATATGTTATAAAAACTTTGAATCTGACTATATTTAAGCTGGGAAACATTCATTGTGCAAGTTTTTTCTTAGAAAAGGAATACACTTTGATGTCTCTGATGGACCCTGGAGGCATCCATGAGCGTGATGCTATTTCTGGAGACCAAAGCTTGCATTTCCTGATGCAAGCAGTCTGCTTCTGGACCTGTGAGGGATTGGGTGTGGCACTGGTGTCCATATATATATACATATATTTTATATATATTTTATATTATTTATAATTGAGGGCACTTGAGCTTTTTTGGGGCCTAAGGCCCAGAAATCCTAAATATACCACTGAAGTGTGGTGCCAATTTCAGTCACTTCCAAAATTCTGTCCTCTCCATGTTCCCTCCTCCCCCATCCTCCCTCCAATGACAGATAAATAAATACACCACCATGGTCCAAGAAGTGCTGTGACAAATACAAATAGTTTTTCTCTATTTGTAAACAACAAAAAAAGTCTTAAAAAAATCAG
Organism: Discoglossus pictus; assembly: GCA_027410445.1. NCBI lineage: Eukaryota > Metazoa > Chordata > Amphibia > Anura > Alytidae > Discoglossus > Discoglossus pictus. The sequence goes on from CM050171.1 coordinate 118,685,440, forward strand.
ATTTTCTCCAAAAATGTCTTTATGTCTACGGCTTTTTGCTATATGTTAAATACCATATTTCGCAACAAGTGCCTATTTCTGTAAGCAAAGGTAGGTGCAAGCTACTATAACGTATTACAATTTATCGAACTCTTCTAAAAAAAAATAAGGAAACTATATATATTATAAACTGGTAAGATACAGAATTTATTACTTTAATCACATAAAACACATGCAGTCCTCCCATACGTGCTGCAGCATAATCGCGCCAAGTGATTCTGTAAAAGAATAACAGGGTTAGCGCAGGGTTAATCAACCGGCATTGCAGGAACATGGGAAACATGGTAAATATGCATGTTTATCCACCCGCCCACGTGCATACATAATAAATCTACAACATATATGTGACCTTTAGTGTTCCTTCCTATTCCCTGACATGTAAATTGTGCGGTTGTGCGCCCATCAATACTTATAGTTTTTAGTTTGTATCTAAATTCTCCAGCCTTACAAATAAAATCTCAATAAATATGTATCACAAATGAAAGAGGTCGAACCCGCTGAAAGAATTTGTTATTTCTGTATATTTATTAGCATCGAAATATATTCACAATGCTGGATATATACAGACATCATGTTTATGAAAAGGGAATAATATAAGTTTTTAACAAAACAATTAGAATTTTGAATAATTAATTGAAAGAAAATTTTACGTCCAGAGTTCCTTTTTCTTTGCATCACAAAAAACGTACACAAAAATGATCCTTAAAAAGTTAAGGTTGCATATAGCATAATAAAATCCATATTATCCTAATTATATAAAGTGATTAATTGTTACTATTGTTACAGGGGCGTTTAATCAATAATGTTCCAAATCATCAGGCAGTGCATGTTTTTTTTTATTTCTTAAATAGATACATATTTCACTGTTTTGTAAGACTATATATAAGTGAAGGAAGCACAACCCAGCTGGGTTGAGCTTCCTTCGCTAGGCAGGTCCTGTAATGAGCCAGAAATATGCTTATAATGAGGTAACTTTGTAAAACTTACCTATTTTGCTTTATTTAGTGATTCGCTAGTGTAAAAAAACAAGGGAAATATCCAGCTATGTTAGAAAGGTCACACATGTCACAATATCTCAGTTATGGAGAGAGGAAGCAGACGTTGCGACAGCTACTCATTTGCTAAGGTGACATTTAACTACAGTTATGACACAAGCCATCAGTAACTGAGAGGACCGTAAAGGTCCTTAAAGGACCTGTTGTAAAAGAAAAAAAATATACACTGTCACCCTGTCAATCATGGGGGTCAATACAGACCCCCACAAAACCCTCATTAACCCTGTCACTCATGGGAATCAATATAGACCCGAATAAGCTCTTCATTAACCCTGTCACTAATGGGGGTAAATACAGACCCCCATAAACCCATCATTAACCATGTCACTCATGAGGGTCAATAGAGACCCCCATAAGCTCTTCATTAAGCATGTCACTCATGGGGGTCAATACATGGGTGTCAATATTTTAGTTTATTTAATTGTGTCTGTAATGTACATTTTTTTATTTTTGGTGATTTTATTTTTTCTTATTTTATGTGATGTAGATTTCTGCTTTTTGAGGAATTTAGTTACTTGAGGCACACAGTACACTCACATTGTGTGAAAAACAGCATTTTAACACTTTCTTTTATTGACCGTCATTTTTTGACGGGCAAGTCGCTAGTGATAGTTATAATAAGCTTTGAACTTAGTTAGAAACTCAAATGCTTGCTTAGCTGAAGCATATAGGGATGCGCAAGGTTCCTGGATTTTATTAGATATATAATATCCTTGTACTTTATGTACTTTATTTTACTAAGAAGTGCTTATCGGTTCTGTTTTTACTGCCTAAAATCAAATAGTCCCTGTATGGGTCTACCTTCTGAAGCGTATGCAGACACAAATGCTGTTGGGCTGGATCTGCAGGGACCACGTCTCAGCAGCATGTTGCAGGATGTTATTGAGAGATGGTCACTGATTGGTTAGTAGGAGACACAGCACAGCAAGTACAGCAGAGTCTGTGTCTTCATGAGCTGTAGAGGGCAGGCTCAATAGTTACACAGGTATATTATATACCTAGTAAAATCCAGAATCCTTCCATAGTCTTGTAACAGGAACAGACTGCGGTGAACATCCATCTACCTACTGAAAGTTTCCCAGTGTTGCAAACCGCTGTGACTTTCTAGCCCTCGGAGTGGAGGACACATTTTTGAATTTAACCCGTGTGTGTTTGTTTTCTTTCATCCACAATGTATGGGAACCACAAACTACGGAGAAAGAAGTGATTGGTCATCATTAATGCTCATCAGTTATCCCTTCCTAATATGTAAGCACCAACCCCCCCCCCCCCCCCAAAAAAAAAAGATCTTTGCTGCAACAAAACATGTAAGTGGATTCATTTGGGTTCTTTAGACATTATGGTTTCAAAGAAAAATAAATATTATCAAAGTTATAATATAATATAAACAGTTAGAGGGAGATTGTAATTTATGGTCCTTTCAAGATCTGTGATAATTTCCCCATCAGCTCAATAAACGCTGCTGTGCCCGACGGACATTGGCTCAATATAAACAGTTACAAAAATAAACAATTAGAAAACAATGACAATTCTACTTGATTTTGATTGCTCTACATGATGGTACATGATAGTATCCCTTTAATCGCCCCCACTCACTCCTTCATACAGATGACACTGTGTCATTGGCATCTCTGTCAGGGTCTATTTTAATCCATCTCCGCTCCCTCCTGTTCATGCTTCAGTTTCTCAAAATGGGAACTGTCAGAAAGATTTTCAATCTATTGCACCAGAAATGTGAGATCCGGAGACGAAACAGCAGGAAAATAAGAAAAAAGTCCGTTGATATGTTTATTGGGTGTTACATGGACATTCAGCTGTTTAAAAGAACAAGTTTCAAATATTACAATATTTAAAAACATTTTCGGACTTAAAATGAATGGCAGCGATTTTCTGACTGTTGTGTCCGTTTGATGTTGTGTTAAATTACATTTTGTTACAGTTACCTTATAAAAAGGGACTTGCAGGGTAATCATACCTGAGATAATGTAAGAAAGTAATCGCCGATAATAATTACCAGTTTCTTATGTCTGTCGCGTCTGCACCGTGTTCTACGCAGGCGCAACACGGCATGCGCAGAAACGTTATTCTGCTGTGAAGCGCTGCAGAAATCACAGGAGAGCGAGAGAGCCAGGACAGAGAGACACACACACCTGACAGACAGAGATAGACAGGACAGAGAGAGAGAGAGAGGACAGAGCAAGAGTCATGACAGATAGAGAAAGAGAGAGAGGACAGATAGAAAGGACAGAGAGAGAGAGATAGAACAGAGGGAGAGAGAGAGACAGGACAGAGTGAGATACACATACACCAGACAGAAAGGGAGGACAGAGCAAGAGTCATGACAGAGAGAGAGAGAAAGAGAGAGGACAGATAGAAAGGACAGAGAGAGAGATATAACAGAGAGAGAGAGAGAGGAGAGCAAGACAGGACAGAGTGAGATACACATACACCAGACAGAGAGAGAGATAGGACAGAGAGAGAGACAGGACAGAGATAGATCTAGAGAGACAGGACAGAGAGAGAGAGCGAGAACAGAGAGAGATAGAGACAGACAGGACAGAGAGAGAGATAGAAGAGAGAGAGAGAGGAGAGCGAGACAGGACAGAGTGAGATACACATACACCAGACAGAGAGAGAGATAGGATAGAGAGAGAGACAGGACAGAGATAGATAGAGAGACAGGACAGAGAGAGAGCGAGGACAGAGAGAGATAGAGACAGACAGGACAGAGAGAGAGATAGATGAGAGAGAGAGGAGAGAGAGACAGGACAGATTGAAATACACATACACCAGACAGAGAGAGAGAGAGATAGGACAGAGAGAGAGACAGGACAGAGATAGATAGAGAGAGACAGGACAGAGAGAGAGAGCGAGGACAGAGTGAGAGTCAAGACACAGAGAGAGAAAGGACACAGAGAGAAAGAGAGAGAGAGAGGACAGAGAAAGAGAGAGAGGACAGAGCAAGAGTCAGGACAGAGAGAGAGACAGGACACAGAGAGAGAGAAAGTGGGAGATAACAGATAGAAAGGACAGAGAGAGAGATAGGACAGAGAGAGAGAGGAGAGAGAGACAGGACAGAGGGAGAGGCAGGACAGAGAGAGAGACAGGACACAGAGAGAGAGAAAGTGGGAGATAACAGATAGAAAGGACAGAGAGAGAGATAGGACAGAGAGAGAGAGAGGAGAGACAGGACAGAGGGAGAGGCAGGACAGAGATACACACACACCAGACAGAGAGACAGGACAGAGAGAGAGAGGACAGAGAAAGAGAAAGGACACAGATAGAGAAAGAGAAAGAGAACAGATAGAAAGGACAGAGAGATAGGACAGAGAGAGAGATGAGAGAGAGACACATACACCAGACAGAAAGAAAGACAGGGCAGAGAGAGAGGTAGGACAGATCGAGAGTCAGGATAGAGAGAGAGAGGACACAGAGAGAGAGAAAGGACAGCTAGAAAGGACAGAGAGAGAGGGAGACAGGGCAGAGAGAGAGACACACACACATACCAGACAGAGAGAGAGAGACAGGACAGCGAGAGAGATATAGCGAGAGTCAGGACAGAGAGATAGAGAAAGAGAGAGAGGACAGATAGAAAGATAGAAAGGACACAGAGATAGATAGAACAGAGAGAGAGAGAGAGAGAGAGAGGCAGGACAGAGTGAGACACACACAGAACAGAGATAGGATAGAGAGTGAGAGACACATGACAGACAGAGAGAGAGACACAGGACAGAGAGAGAGAGAGACACAGGACACAGAGAGAGACACACACAAGAAAGAGAGAGAGACAGGACAGGGAGAGAGAGGCATGGGACAGAAAGAGAGAAACAGGACAGAGAGAGAGAGGACAGAGAGAGAGAGGACAGAGAGAGACAGCATAGACAATTGAATGTGTCATTTTATGATACCTGCATTTATGGTGGGCAAATTACTATCAGTGTATATATAAAATAAAGAATATTTTGTGTAGAATGTATGTTAAAAAATGCAAAGATGCACCTGGAATTAGTATATTAAGCTTCATCATATTCATCATTATAGGGGCAGCCATCTTGAGCAGTGAGTTGGTTTCCCCACTCTCTATGGGCTGTCCTGCTTGCACTGTATAATAGGTAGAGAGACACTGATGCAGGGGTCTGGTACAGCACTGTATATGTACTGTACTTACAAATATATACACAACATACAGAGGATGAGCTGGGAAGGTTCATATTATGAAGAGAGAGTTTTGTATTGCAAAAAAGACCTGGAACATCTGATAGGCTACAACATTCTACTTCACTTCATTTGCTGTGTGTACATGCATCCCATGAGCACTAAATTAGCATATAGTGCTGCACTGAGCCACAGTGCAACTTCACAGGTAAGCAGAGATACTTAGATAAAAAAAAAATGGTGCTTAACACTAACATTAGATAATTATACAATAAGAAGGAATAATTTAAATGTTAACATCTTGCTTAGCACTATATATATATATATATATATATATATATATATATATACTAGCTACTTGGCCGTCAAAAATGACGGGAATAAAATGTTAAGCCTGGCAATGCTGTTTGCCACCCTTTGGTGCTCATTGCGAATCTCTCTCCTCCTGTCTACTTCCCTTCTTCTCGCCCTCTTGTGTCTCCTTTCCCCCCTCCTCTCCCTCCTTTGTGTCTTATTTCCCCCTCCTCTCCCTTCCTTGTGTTTCATTTCCCCCTCCTCTGCCTCCCTTGTGTCTCCTTTCCCCCTCCTCTCCCTCTCTTGTGTCTCATTTCCCCTTGCGCCTGCGCGTCCTTCTGCAGAAGCAGGGAAGTCCGAGCAGTGACGTCACCACGCAGGCTTCCCTGTGTGTGCAGAAGGATGCGCAGGCGCAGGGAGAAAGAAGATCAGCAGCAGATATACCATAAAGCCAGAGTGGGGAAGGCTGAGGGGATCTTGGGGGGCTACTGGCAGGAACCAGGTACAGGGATGATGGTGAGGGAAAATTCTACGGGTCCCACGGGCCTCGCGCACAGGATGCTAGGAAGGAAAATCCTACGGGTCCCAGGGGCCTTCCGATGACCGCCTGCAGCGCTCATCGCCTTTGGCGCTCATTGCGGCCTAAGTCCCGTGGGCCTCGCAGTCGCGTGTCTCAACTGCTCACCTCGCTTTGCTGCAAATCGCGACCAACATCGTAAACGTTCCCCACTCTGAAAACAATATATGTGATATATATATATACTGTATATATATATATATATATATATATATATATATATATATATATATATATATATATATATTTTAATATACATATATATATATATATATTTATTTATATTTATATTGCAATTTCATAGTTGCTTTATTTTTGTATGAAATCTATAATATATCACTTATATATATATATATATTGTAGGTGTCCCAAAATAAGGGTGCACTCCCAAAGCGCGCCGTTAAAACCGCTCCGACAGAACCACGGCCCGATGAAAGCGATCAGGACTAAAGCTCGCACGCGACAAATGCGCAAGCCCGACAAAAGTGTGAACAGCAAATGCAAGAAAGACATTGTAACTAACAGCATCACAACCTGACACAGCAAGGGGCACCACAACATGACAAGACATACAGCACAATGTGACACAAGAGCAACGTGATCAGAACATGGAACAACAAGGGGTCACAGAGCAGGGGGCATAACAACATGACACAACAAGGGGCCACAGAGCATGGGGGCATAACAACATGACACAACAAGGGGCCACAGAGCAGGGGGCATAACAACATGACACAACAAGGGGCCACAGAGCAGGGGGCATAACAATATGACACAACAAGGGGCCACAGAGCAGGGGGCATAACAACATGACACAACAAGGGGCCACAGAGCATGGGGGCATAACAACATGACACAACAAGGGGTCACAGAGCAGGGGGCATAACAACATGACACAACAAGGGGCCACAGAGCAGGGGGCATAACAACATGACACAACAAGGGGCCACAGAGCAGGGGGCATAACAACATGACACAACAAGGGGCCACAGAGCAGGGGGCATAACAATATGACACAACAAGGGGCCACAGAGCAGGGGGCATAACAACATGACACAACAAGGGGCCACAGAGCAGGGGGCATAACAGGACTCAACAAGGGGCCACAGAGCAGGGGGCATAACATGACAAAACAAGAGGCCACAGAGCTGGTGGCATAACAACATGACACAACAAGGGGCCACAGAGCAGGTGGCATAACAACATGACACAACAAGGGGTCACAGAGCAGGGGGCATAACAACATGACACAACAAGGGGTCACAGAGCAGGGGGCATAACAACATGACACAACAAGGGGCCACAGAGCAGGTGGCATAACAGCATGACACAACAAGGGGCCACAGAGCAGGGGGCATAACAACATGACACAACAAGGGGCCACAGAGCAGGGGGCATAACAACATGACACAACAAGGGGCCACAGAGCAGGGGGCATAACAACATGACACAACAAGGGGCCACAGAGCAGGGGGCATAACAGGACTCAACAAGGGGCCACAGAGCAGGGGACATAACATGACAAAACAAGAGGCCACAGAGCTGGTGGCATAACAACATGACACTAAGGGGCCACAGAGCTGGTGGCATAACAACATGACACAACAAGGGGCCACAGAGCAGGTGGCATAACAACACGACACAACAAGGGGTCACAGAGCAGGGGGCATAACAACATGACACAACAAGGGCCACAGAGCAGGGGGCATAACAACATGACACAACAAGGGGCCACAGAGCAGGGGGCATAACAACATGACACAACAAGGGGCCACAGAGCAGGGGGCATAACAACATGACACAACAAGGGGCCACAGAGCAGGGGGCATAACAATATGACACAACAAGGGGCCACAGAGCAGGGGGCATAACAACATGACACAACAAGGGGCCACAGAGCAGGGGGCATAACAGGACTCAACAAGGGGCCACAGAGCAGGGGACATAACATGACAAAACAAGAGGCCACAGAGCTGGTGGCATAACAACATGACACAACAAGGGGCCACAGAGCTGGTGGCATAACAACATGACACAACAAGGGGCCACAGAGCAGGTGGCATAACAACACGACACAACAAGGGGCCACAGAGCAGGTGGCATAACAGCATGACACAACAAGGGGCCACAGAGCAGGGGGCATAACAACAAGACACAACAAGGAGTCACAGAGCAGGGGGCATAACAACAAGACACAATAAGGGGCCACAGAGCAGATGGCATAACAACATGACCCAACAAGGGGCCACAGAGCAGGTGGCATAACAAAATGACACAACAAGGGGCCACAGAGCAGGGGGCATAACAACATGACACAACAAGGGGCCACAGAGCAGGGGGCATAACAACATGACACAACAAGGGGCCACAGAGCAGGGGGCATAACAATATGACACAACAAGGGGCCACAGAGCAGGGGGCATAACAACATGACACAACAAGGGGCCACAGAGCAGGGGGCATAACAGGACTCAACAAGGGGCCACAGAGCAGGGGGCATAACATGACAAAACAAGAGGCCACAGAGCTGGTGGCATAACAACATGACACAACAAGGGGCCACAGAGCAGGTGGCATAACAACATGACACAACAAGGGGTCACAGAGCAGGGGGCATAACAACATGACACAACAAGGGGTCACAGAGCAGGGGGCATAACAACATGACACAACAAGGGGCCACAGAGCAGGTGGCATAACAGCATGACACAACAAGGGGCCACAGAGCAGGGGGCATAACAACATGACACAACAAGGGGCCACAGAGCAGGGGGCATAACAACATGACACAACAAGGGGCCACAGAGCAGGGGGCATAACAGGACTCAACAAGGGGCCACAGAGCAGGGGGCATAACATGACAAAACAAGAGGCCACAGAGCTGGTGGCATAACAACATGACACAACAAGGGGCCACAGAGCAGGTGGCATAACAACATGACACAACAAGGGGTCACAGAGCAGGGGGCATAACAACATGACACAACAAGGGGTCACAGAGCAGGGGGCATAACAACATGACACAACAAGGGGCCACAGAGCAGGTGGCATAACAGCATGACACAACAAGGGGCCACAGAGCAGGGGGCATAACAACATGACACAACAAGGGGCCACAGAGCAGGGGGCATAACAATATGACACAACAAGGGGCCACAGAGCAGGGGGCATAACAACATGACACAACAAGGGGCCACAGAGCAGGGGGCATAACAGGACTCAACAAGGGGCCACAGAGCAGGGGACATAACATGACAAAACAAGAGGCCACAGAGCTGGTGGCATAACAACATGACACAACAAGGGGCCACAGAGCTGGTGGCATAACAACATGACACAACAAGGGGCCACAGAGCAGGTGGCATAACAACACGACACAACAAGGGGTCACAGAGCAGGGGGCATAACAACATGACACAACAAGGGGCCACAGAGCAGGTGGCATAACAACATGACACAACAAGGGGTCACAGAGCATGGGGGCATAACAACATGACACAACAAGGGGCCACAGAGCAGGGGGCATAACAACAAGACACAACAAGGAGTCACAGAGCAGGGGGCATAACAACAAGACACAATAAGGGGCCACAGAGCAGATGGCATAACAACATGACCCAACAAGGGGCCACAGAGCAGGTGGCATAACAAAATGACACAACAAGGGGCCACAGAGCAGGGGGCATAACAACAGGACTCAACAAGGGGGCACAGAGCAGGGGACATAACAACATGACACAACAAAGGGCCACAGAGAAGGTGGCATAACAACATGACACAACAAGGGGTCACAGAGCAGGTGGCATAACAACATGACACAACAAGGGGTCACAGAGCAGGTGGCATAACAGCATGACACAACAAGGGGGCACAGAGCAGGGGACATAACAACATGACACAACAAAGGGCCACAGAGAAGGTGGCATAACAACATGACACAACAAGGGGTCACAGAGCAGGGGGCATAACAACATGACACAACAAGGGCCACAGAGCAGATGGCATACCAACATGACACAACAAGGGGCCACAGAGCAGGTGGCATAACAACATGACACAACAAGGGGCCACAGAGCAGGGGGCATAACAACAGGACACAACAAGGGGGCACAGAGCAGGGGACATAACAACATGACACAACAAGGGGCCACAGAGAAGGTGGCATAACAACATGACACAACAAGGGGTCACAGAGCAGGTGGCATAACAACATGACACAACAAGGGGTCACAGAGCAGGTGGCATAACAGCATGACACAACAAAGGGGCACAGAGCAGGGGACATAACAACATGACACAACAAAGGGCCACAGAGAAGGTGGCATAACAACATGACACAACAAGGGGTCACAGAGCAGGGGGCATAACAACATGACACAACAAGGGGCCACAGAGCAGGGGACATAACAACATGAGACAACAAGGGGTCACAGAGCAGGGGGCATAACAACATGACACAACAAGGGCCACAGAGCAGGGGGCATAACAACATGACACAACAAGGGGCCACAGAGCCGGGGGCATAACAACATGACACAACAAGGGGCCACAGAGCAGGTGGCATAACAACATGACACAACAAGGGGTCACAGAGCATGGGGGCATAACAACATGACACAACAAGGAGCCACAGAGCAGGTGGCATAACAACATGACACAACAAGGGGCCACAGAGCATGGGGGCATAACAACATGACACAACAAGGAGCCACAGAGCAGGTGGCATAACAACATGACACAACAAGGGGTCACAGAGCATGGGGGCATAACAACATGACACAACAAGGAGCCACAGAGCAGGTGGCATAACAACATGACACAACAAGGGGCTAAAGAGCAGGAGGCATAACAACATGACACAACAAGGGGTCACAGAGCAGGTGGCATAACAGCATGACACAACAAGGGGCCACAGAGCAGGGGGCATAACAACAAGACACAACAAGGAGTCACAGAGCAGGGGGCATAACAACAAGACACAATAAGGGGCCACAGAGCAGATGGCATAACAACATGACACAACAAGGGGCCACAGAGCAGGTGGCATAACAACATGACACAACAAGGGGCCACAGAGCAGGGGGCATAACAACAGGACACAACAAGGGGGCACAGAGCAGGGGACATAACAACATGAGACAACAAAGGGCCACAGAGAAGGTGGCATAACAACATGACACAACAAGGGGTCACAGAGCAGGTGGCATAACAACATGACACAACAAGGGGCTAAAGAGCAGGAGGCATAACAACATGACACAACAAGGGGTCACAGAGCAGGTGGCATAACAACATGACACAACAAGGGGCCACAGAGCAGGTGGCATAACAACATGACACAACAAGGGGCCACAGAGCAGGTGGCATAACAACATGACACAACAAGGGGCCACAGAGCAGGTGGCATAACAACATGACACAACAAGGGGCCACAGAGAAGGTGGCATAACAACATGACACAACAAAGGGCCACAGAGAAGGTGGCATAACAACATGACACAACAAGGGGTCACAGAGCAGGTGGCATAACAACATGACACAACAAGGGGCCACAGAGCAGGTGGCATAACAACATGACACAACAAGGGGTCACAGAGCAGGGGGCATAACAACATGACACAACAAGGGGCCACAGAGCAGGTGGCATAACAACATGACACAACAAGGGGCCACAGAGCAGGGGGCATAACAACATGACACAACAAGGGGCCACAGAGCAGGTGGCATAACAACATGACACAACAAGGGGCCACAGAGCAGGGGGTATAACAACATGACACAACAAGGGGCCACAGAGCAGGTGGTATAACAGCATGACACAACAAGGGGCCACAGAGCAGGTGGCATAACAACATGACACAACAAGGGGCCACAGAGCAGGGGGTATAACAACATGACACAACAAGGGGCCACAGAGCAGGTGGTATAACAGCATGACACAACAAGAGGCCACAGAGCAGGAGGCATAACAACATGACACAACAAGGGGCCACAGAGCATGGGGGCATAACAACATGACACAACAAGGGGCCACAGAGCAGGTGGCATAACAACATGACACAACAAGGGGTTACAGAGCAGGGGGCATAACAACATGACACAATAAGGGGCCACAGAGCAGATGGCATAACAACATGACACAACAAGCGGCCACAGAGCAGGTGGCATAACAACATGACACAACAAGGGGCCACAGAGCAGGAGGCATAACAACATGACACAACAAAGGCCACAGAGCAGGGGATATAACAACATGACACAACAAGGGGCCACAGAGCAGGTGGCATAACAACATGACACAACAAGGAGTCACAGAGCAGGGGGCATAACAACAAGACACAATAAGGGGCCACAGAGCTGGTGGCATAACAACATGACACAACAAGAGGCCACAGAGCATGGGGGCATAACAACATGACACAACAAGGGGCCACAGAGCAGGTGGCATAACAACATGACACAACAAGGGGCCACAGAGCATGGGGCATAACAACATGGCACAACAAGGGGCCACAGAGCAGGTGGCATAACAACATGACACAACAAGGGGTCACAGAGCAGGGGGCATAACAACATGACATAACAAGGGGCCACAGAGCAGGTGGCATAACAACATGACACAACAAGGGGCCACAGAGCAGGTGGCATAACAGCATGACACAACAAGGGGCCACAGATCATGGGGGCATAACAACATGACACAACAAGGGATCACAGAGCAGGGGCCAGTGTGTGTAACAGCACCACAATATGATATAGGAAAGGGCATCACAGCATGACACAGGAAGGGGCATCACAACACATGACAGCAGTGCATACAGCACAATGGTGTACGGATTATTTTGATAAATTAGTCTGATTTATTTACCGCTACATTTTCCCTGCAGAGAGGTGAGCCATCTATCCATCCTGCCATCCATCTATCCATCCATCCTGCCATTCATCCATCCACAGTGTAATCATCCAACCATCCATCCTGCCATTCATTAAAGTTGGATGTAATGTACAGTCTTCCCTTTTCTCTGGCTCTTGACCCTTGGCATTGTTTGACTACTCTTCACTCTCATACACAATCTGACTCTCCGGTCTTTGGCATCTTCACCTCTTGGCGTGTTCTGTGACCTCCGTTGTCTGCCTCCTGCCTTGATGTTTCTTTCTCTGATATATTTTCCTTGAGCTACTGTGATCTCACCCTGCTACAGAGCTCCATCCTGACAGCTTAATACATAGATAGAGATGTCGCGAATAGTTTGCCCGCGGACTGTTCCCGGCGAACAAAGCATGTTCGCGTTCGCAGCGAACTGCGAACATATGCGATATTTGACCCGCCCCCTATACTTTATCATTGAGCAAACTTTGACCCTGCAACCCACAGTCAGCAGACACATTCCAGCCAATCAGCATCATACACTGCCTTCCACACCCTTCTACCTCATGGGCAGCAGCCATTTTGGAATCATAACTAACTTGCAGTCTTACTGAGAGGAGGCTGAGTGTAGGTGATACTGCATCAATAGGGAAAACCATAGCTAGGCTACTGTACACAGTGTGCAATACAGTCCTGAAGGACTCTTTTGATCTCCGCTGCAAGGACACCCCTGTGTCTCTTCCCCTCCTTATCATCATCCTCCCCTCACCTTAGCACCCAACCCTAACACTCCTCACACTTATCCCTAACACCTAACCATAACATCCCTCACCCTAACACCTAACCCTAACACCCCTTACACTTATCCCTAACACCCCTCACCCTAACACCTAACCCTAACACCCCTCACACTTATCCCTAACACCCCTCACCCTAACCCTAAAACCCCTCACACTTATCCCTAACACCCCTTACCCTAACCCTAACACCCCTCACACTTATCCCTAACACCTAACCCTAACATCCCTCACCCTAACACCTAACCATAAAACCCCTTACACTTATCCCTAACACCCCTCACCCTAACCCTAACACCCCTCACACTTATCCCTAACACCCAACCCTAACACCCCTCACACTTATACCTAACACCACTCACCCTAACACCTAACCCTAACACCCCTCACACTTATCCCTAACATCCCTTACCCTAACCCTAACACCCCTCACACTTATTCCTAACACCTCACCCTAACATCCCTCACCCTAACACCTAACCCTAACACCCCTTACACTTATCCCTAACACCCCTTACACTAACACCCCTCACACTTATCCCTAACACCCCTCACACTTATCCCTAACACCCCTTACCCTAACCCTAACACCCCTCACACTAATCCCTAACACCTAACCCTAACATCCCTCACCCTAACACCTAACCCTAACACCCCTTACACTTATCCCTAACACCCCTCACCCTAACCCTAACACCCCTCACACTTACACCTAACACCCCTCACCCTAACACCTAACCCTAACACCCCTCACACTTATCCCTAACACCCCTCACCCTAACACCTAACCCTAACACCCCTCACACTTATCCCTAACACCCCTCTCCCTAACCCTAACACCCCTCACACTTATCCCCAACACTTATCCCTAACACCCCTTACCCTAACCCTAACACCCCTCACACTTATCCCTAACACCTAACCCTAACACCCCTCACCCTAACACCTACCCCTAACACCCCTCACACTTATCCCTAACACCCCTCACCCTAACACCCCTCACACTTATCCCTAACACCTAACATCCCTCACCCTAACACCTAACCCTAACACCCCTTACACTTATCCCTAACACCCCATACACTAACACCCCTCACACATATCCCTAACAGCCCTTATCCTAACACCTAACCCTAACATCCCTTACCCTAACACCCATCCTACTTATCCCTAACACCCCTAACCCTAACACCCCTCACACTTATCCATAACACCCATCAACCTAACACCTAACCCTAACATTATCACACTTATCCCTAAGACCTAACACCCCTCACACTTATTCCTAACATGCCTCAACCTAACACCTAACGCTAATACCCCCTTACACTTATCCCTAACAGCCCTTACCCTAACACCTAACCCTAACATCCCTTACCCTAACAACCATCACACTTATCCCTAACACCCCTAACCCTAACACCCCTCACACTTATCCATAACACCCATCAACCTAACACCTAACCCTAACATTCTAACACCCCCCATACTTATCCCTAACACCCCTCACCCTAACAACTAACCCTAATACCCCCTTACACTTATCCCTAACAGCCCTTACCCTAACACCTAACCCTAACATCCCTTACCCTAACACCCATCACACTTATCCCTAACACCCCTCACCCTAACACCTAACCCCCTCACCCTTATCCTTAACACCCCTTACCCTAACATTCCTCACACTTATCCCTGTGTCTCTTCCCCCCCTTATCATCAAGGGAGGGGGAAGATGATGAGGGAGGGGGGAAGAGACACAGGGGAGGATAATGAGGGAGGGGGGAAAGAGATACAGGGGAGGATGATGAGGGAGGTGGGAGGATGATGAGGGAGGGGGGATGAGACACAGGGGAGGGTGATGAGGAAGGGGGGAAAGAGACACAGGAGAGGATGATGAGGGAGGGGGGGAAGAGACATAGGGGAGGATGATGAGGGAGAGGGTAAAGAGATACAGGGGAGGATGATGAGGGAGGTGGGAGGATGATGAGGGAGGGGGGATGAGACACAGGGGAGGGTGATGAGGAAGGGAAGAAAGAGACACAGGAGAGGATGATGAGGGAGGGGGTAAAGAGATACAGGGGAGGATGATGATGGAGGGGGGTGTTAGGTTATTTATGCCCTTTATGGATTAAAACCAGACTCTGCCTCAACTATGTAATTTTCCGTGGGAGTTTTGACATGGATCCCCCTCCGGCATGCCACAGTCCAGGTGTTAGTCCCCTTAAAACAACTTTTCCATCACTATTGTGGCCAGAAAGAGTCCCTGTGGGTTTTAACATCCGCCTGCCCATTGAAGTCTATGGCGGTTCGCCGGGTTCGCCGGTTCGCGAACATTTGTGGCGGTTCGCGTTCGCGGTTCGCAAACCGAAAATTTTATGTTCGAGACATCACTATACATAGATATTGTGGACAAACCAAGTACAGTATTATTTTAATAAATATAATAACTACACAGGTCAGATACAAGCTTAAAATAGGTAAATAAAACTGCTTACAAAAATAATGATCATGCTTCTGGAAACTGTGGAAACACGTATAGCATGTTTGTAGCAAGTATTGGACATACATTGCACACACAATGCATTATTTTATATTTATACTGCACCACAAGTCATCAGCTCAGGCAGAGTAATGTCAGCCAAACAGATGAGTGCAGTTGGGCCCTGGCGCCTTCCATGGAGTCAATCAGAGCAGTAAAAATAGCCTGACCAGTTCATCTTATTTATTCTATTGGTATTGTTTTTTGGCCTTCAATAACTAGTGTGTATGTGCAATACCTGGCCCTCTACAGTGCATGGCCTCCTGTTACAGTAAATAAGCTTAGTAGATTATATGGCCTCTCTGTATAGTATGGACGTTTTGGTGACGTATATCACCAGTTTGATAGGTTTATATGTACAGTATGTGTCCCCGCAGGCATAGTGTGTGCTTCAAAGCATCATTGTACAGTTTGCTCAGTATGATGGCTCTTCTTGTTATAGAGGATGTATAGGTGGTGGCCACCTTTCTGTGGTACTGTACCGTTTGCTTGGTATGAGGCCTCCTTTTGTAGAGTACATAGTGTATGAGGTGTCTTTCTATAGTATATACAGCATGTGGTGTCTTTGTACAGTACATATGCTATATGTTCTCTCGGTTCAAGATGTTTTGCTCTGCAGTCATTGTTTGTATGCAGTGTAGTAAGAGCAAATTACCTCTTTATTCACACTGTTTGGTCAGTGATTGCACACGGTGTAATCATTCATCCATCCTGCCATTCATCCATCCTGCCATTCATCCATCCATCCATCCTGACATCCATCCATCCATCCTGCCATTCATCCATCCATCCTGCCATTCATCCATTCAGCCATCCATTCATCAATCCTGCCATCCATCCATCCATACATCCTGCCATCCATCCATTCTGCCATCCATCCATCCATCCTGCCATCCATCCATCCAGCCATCCATTAATCCTGCCATCCATCCATACATCCTGCCATCCATCCATCCATCCTGCCATCCACCCATCAATCCTGCCATCCATCCTGCTTGTATGAGCTTTACGTTTGAAATGCAACATATGCACAAAATGCAAACTCCCAAATCAGTGTTGCACACATCCACGTCTTCTAATCATTCTTGCACATGTTCACTGTGAACCAACCAGGTACAAATTGAATTGCACCATTTATCTGCAGAGTGCACAGAAACCCACAGATCTTGCACACGTTCACAACTCACATCCCATCATGAGAAAGTTTGCTTGTGTGAGTTTATATCTCTCCAGGCAGTACGTAAACTCTCAAGATTGTTGGTCAATTGCACAAACAGGACTCAAAATACCCTTAAGAACATATTTAGAAATTACTATAGCTTCACTCTGTGGTCCAGACATCTTCAGGGAATGGTCTGTTCTCAAATGTTTACAAAAGACAAACAAATCAACAAAGACAAAGCACGATGGGTCCTAAGTGTAGCATAAGCACACACACAAGGAGGGACCGGCTGAACCTACCAATAAATGGATCCCAAGTAGAGAAGAAGTATTAGATATCCATAATATTAGTATTATTTTCTGCTCCAATTTCTCTGAGCTCATTAGCCAACACAATACTTAGTTTCATGAAGAAAACTAAAGTTCACTTTCCAGCTGTCACCACAGCACTTCACTTCAAAATGTTTTCCCACCCCATCAAAGCTCAAAAATTAGTACACCCCTCACATTTTTGTAAATATTTTATTATATCTTCTCATGTGACAACACTGAAGAAATGACGCTCTGCTACAGTGTAAAGTAGTAAGTGCGCAGCCTGTATAACAGGGTAAATGTGCTGTCCCCTCAAAATAACTCAACACACAGCCATTAATGTCTAAACTGTTGGCAACAAAAGTGAGTACACCCCTAAGTGGAAATGTCCAAACTTGGGCCCAAAGTGTCAATATTTTGTGTGGCCACCATTATTTTCCACTGCCTTAACCCTCATGGGCATGGAGTTCACCAGAGCTTCACAGGTTGCCACTGGACTCCTCTTCCACTCATCCATGATGACATCACAGAGCTGGTGGATGTTAGAGACCTTGCGCTCCCCCCCCTTCCGTTTGTGGATGCCCCACAGATGCTCAATAGGGTTTACGTCTGGTGACATGCTTGGCCAGTCCATCACCTTTAGCTTTAGCTTCTTTAGCAAGGCAGTGGTCGTCTTGGGGGTGTGTTTGGGGTCGTTATTATGTTGGAATACTGCCCTGCGGCCCAATCTCCGAAGGGAGGGGATCATGCTCTGCTTCAGTATGTCACAGTACATGTTGGCGTTCATGGTTCCCTCAATGAACTGTTTCTCCCCAATGCCGGCAGATCCTTCTTGGGGCACCTCCAGCGCACACTGTCACAGTATGGTGATTTCACTGCTTTTATGGCACTATGGGAGTCCAATCAAGCAGCTGTCTCATAAGACCTCTGGTTTAAGAACACACTGCAGCAGGAAGTATCCCCAACACATACGTCAAGGTCACATGGACTGTTTCATTACAGATAATCTCACTTAGTCCACAACCTCTTTTCCTAGTCCATCTCCAACTTGCATATGCCACCATCCCTGATTAATCTATGCTTTACACACAATACACATTATAAATCACAATGCACATCACAGGTAATAATTTAAAGTCCGAAAATATTGTTATTTAAAACCCATTAAATACATCATAAATCTAATTCCCCAGTCAATCTGCTCTGATTGTATGTGTTAAATTTACAAATATAACATAATTCTTTGTGATGCTATTGTTAAATCAGCTCCTTCTCTAGACCCAAACTTAATATGTTCCATACATTATCAGCCTTATTAAATTGTGATTCAGTGAATTTAAAAGGGCTCTATTTAAGCACACAGAATATTTTTTTTACAGAAGTTTTTAGTTAGTGAAGACCTGGCTTTTGGATAGAAGTAACTAAAAACTTCTTTAAAAAACAT
This sequence comes from Discoglossus pictus, assembly GCA_027410445.1. Taxonomy (NCBI): domain Eukaryota; kingdom Metazoa; phylum Chordata; class Amphibia; order Anura; family Alytidae; genus Discoglossus; species Discoglossus pictus. The sequence continues at coordinate 118,704,681 of CM050171.1, forward strand.
GCTCTGTGCTTACAGGGAGTGCAGAATTATTAGGCAAATGAGTATTTTGACCACATCATCCTCTTTATGCATGTTGTCTGACTCCAAGCTGTATAGGCTCGAAAGCCTACTACCAATTAAGCATATTAGGTGATGTGCATCTCTGTAATGAGAAGGGGTGTGGTCTAATGACATCAACACCCTATATCAGGTGTGCATAATTATTAGGCAACTTCCTTTCCTTTGGCAAAATGGGTCAAAAGAAGGACTTGACAGGCTCAGAAAAGTCAAAAATAGTGAGATATCTTGCAGAGGGATGCAGCACTCTTAAAATTGCAAAGCTTCTGAAGCGTGATCATCGAACAATCAAGCGTTTCATTCAAAATAGTCAACAGGGTCGCAAGAAGCGTGTGGAAAAACCAAGGCGCAAAATAACTGCCCATGAACTGAGAAAAGTCAAGCGTGCAGCTGCCACGATGCCACTTGCCACCAGTTTGGCCAGATTTCAGAGCTGCAACATCACTGGAGTGCCCAAAAGCACAAGGTGTGCAATACTCAGAGACATGGCCAAGGTAAGAAAGGCTGAAAGATGACCACCACTGAACAAGACACACAAGCTGAAACGTCAAGACTGGGCCAAGAAATATCTCAAGACTGATTTTTCTAAGGTTTTATGGACTGATGAAATGAGAGTGAGTCTTGATGGGCCAGATGGATGGGCCCGTGGCTGGATTGGTAAAGGGCAGAGAGCTCCAGTCCGACTCAGACACCAGCAAGGTGGAGGTGGAGTACTGGTTTGGGCTGGTATCATCAAAGATGAGCTTGTGGGGCCTTTTCGGGTTGAGGATGGAGTCAAGCTCAACTGCCAGTCCTACTGCCAGTTCCTGGAAGACACCTTCTTCAAGCAGTGGTACAGGAAGAAGTCTGCATCCTTCAAGAAAAACATGATTTTCATGCAGGACAATGCTCCATCACACGCGTCCAAGTACTCCACAGCGTGGCTGGCAAGAAAGGGTATAAAAGAAGAAAATCTAATGACATGGCCTCCTTGTTCACCTGATCTGAACCCCATTGAGAACCTGTGGTCCATCATCAAATGTGAGATTTACAAGGAGGGAAAACAGTACACCTCTCTGAACAGTGTCTGGGAGGCTGGGGTTGCTGCTGCACGCAATGTTGATGGTGAACAGATTAAAACACTGACAGAATCCATGGATGGCATTCTTTTGAGTGTCCTTGCAAAGAAAGGTGCTATATTGGTCACTGATTTGTTTTAGTTTTGTTTTTGAATGTCAGAAATGTATATTTGTGAATGTTGAGATGTTATATTGGTTTCACTGGTAAAAATAAATAATTGAAATGGGTATATATTTGTTTTTTGTTAATTTGCCTAATAATTATGCACAGTAATAGTCACCTGCACACACAGATATCCCCCTAAAATAGATAAAACTAAAAACAAACTAAAAACTACTTCCAAAAATATTCAGCTTTGATATTAATGAGATTTTTGGGTTCATTGAGAACATGGTTGTTGTTCAATAATAAAATTAATCCTCAAAAATACAACTTGCCTAATAATTCTGCACTCCCTGTATATAGAGCCCTATTCAATTAGCCAAATCACAATTTAATAAGGCTGTTTGTGTCCACCGAATAACTCGAATAAAACTCATTAAAATAATGTGATACATGTTTATTTTGTTTCTTTAAAATATTTACTATGTATTTATGAAATCTATTTTATATACTTTTATAGTCCAGATACATAAATTATCACTACGCTTCAGCAAATAGATTACATTAGGTTTATAGCAATCTGTATGATTTCTGATAGAATATTTAAACCCCAAGTTTTCAAGAAATCACTTAAGAAGGACAAGCTTAGTGAAAGCGAGAGCGAGACATGCAGAGTAAGAAAGGAGAAAGAATGGTGACAGAGATAGTGGCGGAGTTAATGAAAGGAAGGCCCCGGTGCCCCAAAAATAACTTCACTTTCCCGAAGGGGTTATGGGTAATTTTTTTGCCTTGGGTCCCCCAGGCTTCGTCGTTATATATAATGTGTGTGCAAAAGTATTCACCCCCCTTGGCATTTTTCATGTTTTGTTGCCTCACAACCTGGAATTATTAGAGTATTTGCATCATTTTATTTACAGAACATGCCCACAACTTTGAAAATGTTTTTTTTTTTTTTTTTATTATTGTGAAGCAAACAGCAAATAGGACAAAATAACAGAAAAAGTCAATGTGCATAACTATTCACCCCCAAAAGTTGAAACTTTTGCGGCAATCACAGCTCCAAGTCTCTTTGGATAAGTCTCTATGAGCTTGCCACATCTTACCACTGGGATTTTTGCCCATTCCTCCTTGCAAAACTGCTCCAGCTCCTTCAAGTTGGATGGTTTGCGCTTGTGAACAGCAATCTTCAAGTCTGACCACATATTTTCTATTGGATGGAGGTCTGGGCTGTGACTAGGCCATTCCAACACATTTACATGTTTCCCCTTAAACCAATCAAGTGTTGCTTTAGCAGTGTGTTTGGGGTCATTGTCCTGCTGGAAGGTGAACCTCCGTCCTAGCCTCAAATCACGCACAGAGTGGTACAGGTTTTGCTCAAGAATATCCCTGTATTTAGCACCATCTTTACCTCAACTTTGAACAGTTTCCCTGTCCCAGCTGCTGATAAACCTCCCCACACCATGATGCTGCCACCACCATGTTTCACTGTGGGGATGGTGTTCTTTGGGTGATATGATGTGTTGAGTTTGCGCCAGACTCATTAGACCAGAGCACCTTTCTCCATACATTTTGGGAGTCTCCCACATGCCTTTTCGCAAACTCAAAATGTGCCATTTTGTTTTTTTGCTGAAAGTAATGGTTTTCTTCTGGCCACTATGCCATAAACCCAACTCTATGGAGCGTACGGCTTATTGTTGTCCTATGTACAGATACTCCAGTCTCTGCTGTGGAACTCTGCTGCTCCTCCAGGGTTACCTTAGGTCTCTGTGCGGCCTCTCGGTTTTATGCCCTCCTTGCCTGGTCTGTGAGTTTTGGTGGGCGGCCGTCTCTTGGCAGGTTTGCTGTTGTACCATGTTCTTTCCATTTGGTTATGACAGATTTGATGGTGCTCCTGGGGTCATCAAAGATTTGGATATGTTTTTATAACCTAACCCTGACTTGTGCTTCTCAACAACATTGTACCTTACTTGTTTTGAGCGTTCCTTGGTCTTCATGGCAGTGTTTGGTTAGTGTATATATATATATATATATATATATATATATATACAGTGCCTTTATATATATATATATATACTAGCGAATTGCCCGTCAAAAAATGACGGCAATGAAATTGTAAGGTAGCTAAATTAGTAAATGAATATAGTGTACCTATTTTGAAGCATTGTGATGAAGAGCTGGCAATCTGTGTTGATGTTGCTGCAGCATTAGTGTTGTGGAGCTGCTGTTTAAGCATGCTGAATGTGTGCACTGTGTGGTATGAATATCCGTAGGTGGTTTGTGGCGTTTTGCGAGTTTCTTGTGGTGTTTTGCGAGTTTGTTGTGGTGTTTTGCGAGTTTAGAGTGCTGTAGCCTCGTTTTCGTTTTGTTCGGCAGCCATTTTTTCTGTCGCTTAGATTTTTTTTTAGTCTCAAAAGTCTTTTATTTCGAGTAAAATCGAGGTGTAAGTTGCATTTTTGAGGTCCTGGGTGCTCCCTCTTGGTGTAGGTAAGGTTTTTATGTATGTGCTGTGTGTATGTATTGTGTTTTAAATGTTTGTATGTCGGCGTGTTGCGTCCGATGTTTGCGAGGTCGTAATGTGTGGTAACGTGTTTCGTAGGTTGTTTGCGTTCCTCGTAAAATTTAGCGAGTGTCGTAATTTGTGTGTCGTGTTTTTTGAGTAGCGACGTGAAGTTTGCGAGGGTTTGAGGCCCTTGCCCAGTGACCTCGCCAGCAACTGAGTCCCTCGCTTCGCGAGGGGCCTCAGTTGCTGACATGGAGCGCCTTCGGCGCTCCATGCCAGCAACTGAGGCCCTTGCCCAGTGAACTCGCCAGCAACTGAGGCCCTCGCTTCGCGAGGGGCCTCAGTTGCTGACATGGAGCGCCTTCGGCGCTCCATGCCAGCAACTGAGGCCCGTGCCCAGTGACCTCGCCAGCAACTGAGGCCCTCGCCCAGTGACCTCGCTACGCGAGGGCCGCGGCTCGCTTCGCGAGCCCGCAAGCGTGAGCAACGACCCGTACGCTCACAACTATATATGTGATATATATATATATATATATATATATATATATATATATATATATATACAGGGCCTTTAGAAAAAAGGTGTGTATATATAATGACAGATCAAGTGACACTTAGATTGCACACAGGTGGACATCATTTCACTAATTATGTGACTTCTGAAGGTAATTGGTTGCACCAGAGCTTTTTATGGGCTTCATAACAAAGGGGGTGAATACATACGCACATGCCAATTTTCTGTTTTCTATTTCTAAAAAATAGTTTTATGTATATATTTTTCTCATTTCACTTCACCAACTTAGAATATTGTGTTCTGATCCATCACATAAAATTCAGATTAACAAAACATTGAACTTAAGTCTGTAATGTAACAAAATAGGTAAAAAGTCAAGGGGAGTGAATACTTTTGCAAGGCTCTGTAATGGGTAGACATATTACTGCATAGTGGGGTCTGGCTGCAGTCCTACTGAGAGGAGGTATCTACACCAGGCAGGCTGATGTGTTGCGAAGATTGGAGATGTCTGTGTCTGACAGCCATTTAGGGGGGGGGGGGGTTCTCCTTGCTGGTTTGGGGGTGCTGCTCCATTCTTATATGAGTGGTTGTCCCTGTATTATATGGAGGTGCTGCACCTGTCTGATATTAGGCTGCTATAGGGGTGCTGTTACTGCCTATGGAGTGCAGATTCTGTCTAATTTTGGGTTATTGCTCCTGTTTGCTATAGGGTGGTGCTGTTCCAGTCTGGGGGAGTGTTCCTGCATCCTAAGGAGTGCTGTTTGTGCCTGGTATGGGGGTGTTCCTCCTGTCTGCTATAGGGTGCACTTCCTGCCTGGTCTGGGGGTGCTATGTCTGTCTGCCATCGGATGCTGTTCCATCTTGCTCTGTGGTGCTGCTCCTGTCTCCTATGGGTGCACTTTGCAGCCCGGTTTGAGGGTGCTGTCTCATATATAGTTGTGAGCATGCGGGTTGTTGCTAACGATGCGGGCTCGCGAAGCGAGGGCCTCAGTTGCTGGCATGGAGAGCCAAAGGCGCTTCTTGCCAGCAACTGCGGACCTTGCAAAATTTACGGACTTACGAGAAACAAATACGAGACGTGAAACTTAGAAAAAAAAACATTACGACCTCGCAAAAATACGACCTTACCGCCCGAAACCCCCGCACATGAAAACATTAAAAACATAATAAATACACACAACAAATACGTAAAAAGCTTATCTACAGCAAGGGGGGGCACCCAGGACCTCGAGAACTGAAGTTACACCTCAATTTCACTCGAAATGCAAGAGTTTAGACACCCGAAAATCCCCTAAGCAAGAGAAAAAATGGCAACCAAAAAAGACGAAAACGAGGCTACAGGACCCTAAACACGCAAAATACCACCAACCACCTATGGATTTTCCGAAAAAGATGGACGCGAACCAAGAACAAGGACGCCAAATCAGCCACAGACGCGTAACACACATTAGGCGCCATTTTACAACACTAACACAATGCAGCATGTAAACAAGTTGGCATGTAGATATATATATATATATATATATATATATATATATATATATACTGTATATATACAGAAGGGAAAAATGTATTTGATCCCTTGCTGATTTTGAACATGTGTAAACTGACAAAGAAATGATCAGTCTATAATTTTAATGGTAGGTGTATTTTAACAGTGAGAGACAGAATAACAAAAAAAAGAAAAATGCATGTCAAAAAAGTTATAAATTGATTTGCAGGTCAGTGGAAGAAATAAGTATTTGATCACCTATCAATCAGCAAGATTTCTGGCTCCCAGGTGTCTTTTATACAGGTAATGAGCCGAGAAATGGAGCACTCTCTTAAAGGTAGGGCTCCTAATCTCAGCTTGTTACCTGTATAAAAGAACTGTCCACAAAAGCAATCAATCAGATTCCAAACTCTCCACCATGGACAAGACCAAAGAGCTGTCTAAGGATGTCAGGGACAAGATCATAGACCTACACAAGGCTGGAATGGGCTACAAGACCATCGCCAAGCAGCTTGGTGACAACAGTTGGTGCGATTATTTGCAAATGGACGAAACACAAAATAACTGCCAGTCTCCCTCGGTCTGGTGCTCCATGCAAGATCTCACCTTGTGGAGTTTCAATGATCATGAGAACAGTGAGGAATCAGCCCAGAACTACACAGGAGGATCTTGTTAATGATCTTAAGGCAGCTGGGACCATTATCACCAAGAAAACAATTGGTAACACGCTACGTTGTGAAGGACTGAAATCCTGCATTGCCCGCAAGCCCCCCTGTTCAAATAAGCACACGTACAGGCCCATCTGAAGTTTGCCAATGAACATCTTAAGAACTGGGTGAAAGTGTTGTGGTCAGATGAGCCTAAAATCGAGCTCTTTGGCATCAACTGTGTTTGGAGGAGCAGGATTTCTGCCTATAATCTCAAGAACACCATCCCCACCGTCAAACATGGAGGTGGAAACATTATGCTTTGGGGGTGTTTTTCTGCTAAGGGGACAGGACATCTGCATTGCATAGAAGGGACGATGGACGGGGCCATGTTGTCATGATTTAATTGTTTAAGGACTCATATTGTCAGCAATTTAGGAATAAGTCCAAAGGAGCGTGACATTGTTACATTGGGATTATGTGTTATTGTGTGGTTATATGTTGCCTGTACATGGTTATTATGTAGCCTAGTTATAATCACATTTATAGTTGTGAGCATACGAGCGGTTGCTCAAGCATGCAGGCGCGAAGCGAGGGGCCGCATTTGCGGTGGTGGAGCATCCCAACATCTCCGCAAATGCGGGTCCTCGCAAAGCACTTAGGCAATGAGGCAATAGGCGCCGCAGGCGCTCATTGCTGGCGAGCCGTTAGACCCACCTCGGAACCAACCTTAACGTAAAAAACACCCACACGCACTAAGAATCCGACTATAACGGCCGACCCGCGCGCAACTAAAAAAAAAGAAAACACACCAAATACTCACACAAACTACATAAAAAGCTTACCCATAGCAAGGGGGGGCACCCAGGACCTCTGAAAGTGAAGTTACACCTCCATTTAAGTCCAAATTCCCGAGTTCAGAAACACGAAAATCCCCTAAGCGAGAGAAAAAATGGCCGCCGAAAAAAATGAAAACGAGGCTCAAAGACCCAGGACCGCCCAGTCACCTACAACTTACCCGAGAAGGGATCCGAGATAAGCTCGGAAACCCGCATTAATCCCAGGGGATCCGAGATAAGCTCGGAGCCCTGCATTAACCCCACATTAACCATCGCAGTGGGGGTCCCGATTGCACGCGATCGGGGACCCCCACTGCAATCAAAATTCCGGCGTTACAGGTCCTTAAAGGACCATAAAGGTCCTTAAAGGACCCATTGTAAAAGAAAAAAAATATACACTCTCACCCTGTCAATCATGGGGGTCAATACAGACCCCCATAAAACCCTCATTAACCGTGTCACTCATGGGGGTCAATATAGACCCCCATAAGCACTTCATTAACCCTGTCACTCATGGGGGTCAATACAGACCCCCATAAACCCATCATTAACCCTGTCACTCATGGGGGTCAATACAGACCCTCATAAACCCATCATTAACCCTGTCACTCATGGGGGTCAATACAGACCCCCATAAGCCCTTCATTAACCCTGTCACTCATTGGGGTCAATACAGACCCCCATAAGCCTCTATTTAACCCCATCAGTCCCATAAGGGTATATTAACACCATTATGGGCCTGTTACAACACTACATTAACCACATAAGTGCCATGATGGTCCTCAAGGACCATCATGACACTAAGTATAAACACTATACTGCACTATACCACCCCCAATAAAACATTAAATATCAACTAAACACCCTCTACACTAACCTATTAACACCTACACTACCTACCCCCTATAAACCCCCACCACTCTAATTACAGAAAATAAAAAAGCCCAAAGTCATAAAAAAAAATCTACATTACATGAAATAAAAAACCTAACTCACAAAAAAAAATAAACTACATTACAGAAAATAAAAAAACCTAAGTCACAAAAAATAAAAAAAGGAACATTACAGAAAATAAAAAAAAAACATTACAACCCCTCCCCTCACTACAGAAAAAAATAAATACACACCTGAAAAGGAAATACATACAATACAAATACATACAATTACAATACAATACAATTACATACAATACAATACACACCTATCTAATATACATCACACAATGTATCTAAATAAATAGCATAATCTAATATACATCCTATCTATATAATCATACATCCCTAATCTATCTAAAAAAAATACCACAATTTAATATACAATACATCCTATGCTATCTATATAAAACGCATACCCCTAGCTCACATACAATAAATGCTATCTATATATTAACTAATCTAGGTCTAAGCTAATATAAAATAATTAAGACCACTTACCTTTGCAGATGTCCATTGAGATCAGCCAACTACGGGAAAAAAATAATAATAATTAGTGCAACACGTTTACAGTTCTAAAATAAACATTCAATACATTCTATACATTCGAAATATTCTACTCACCTTTCCGGCATGTCCCGTCCTTATTCTTTTAATCCTTCTCCGGCGCGGAACATGTTAAAAAAAACACAACATTAATACACATACATCAAAATAAAATAAACATAATCTACATTCTACTTACCTCCCCGCGATGTCTCCGGCCTCCTCCGGATCCTCTTCTGCCACGCCCTGTATAAAAAAAAAAAATATATATATATACTTACATCCGCACTCCCGGACATCCCCGACGCTAATGAGGCTCCAGGAGACTTTTCTGGAAGAAAATAAGCAATGGCGCCTTCTGATTGGTTGAAAACGCTGTCTATCAAATTCACCCAATCAGGAGGCGCCAATGTGTGAGCCAATCAGAAAGGGATACACCCTAAAATCCCACTCTGATTGGATAATGCACCTGTCAATCTTTATTTAAACCAATCACAAGGCGCAGATGCCTTCAGCCAATCACAATGGAATACACCCCCACAGGGTGATTGGTTGGAGCCTCTGCGCATTCTGATTGGTTGCACTGACAATAGCTAATCACAATGGAATACACCCTCACGTACTGATTGGTGAAGGATTTGCGCATTCTCATTGGCTACTGTTAATATCAATCAATATTACAGCCAATGGGAAGGCGCAGATGTCTTCACCAATCAGTACGTGGGGGTATATTCCATTGTGATTGGCTGATGGCAATAAAGCCTTAGGATTGGTTCAAATAAAGATTGACAGGTGTGTTATCCAATCAGCATTGTATTTTGGGGTGTATACTTTTTTCATTGGTTCACAAATAGAGTCTTCTCATTTGCTGAATTTGATAGACAGCCTTTTCAGCCAATCAGAAGCCGCCATTGCCAATTTTATTCTGGAACACTCCATAGGAAGGTCATTAGCGTCGGAGACATCTGCCAGGGCGGATGTGTGTCGCTTTTTTTTTTTGTTGTAATGCGCGGATGCTTTCGGAGAATACGAGGAGGCCGGAGACATTGCGGAAAGGTAAGTATAATGTAGATTGTGTTTATTTAACTTTGGTTTATGTTTACTAATGTCATGTTTTTTTACAGGAGAAGTGCCGGACAAGACGCAAAGATGGACAACGGAACATGGAGGACGTGACATGCTGGGACGTGACATGCTGGAACGGGACATGCTGGGAAGGTGAGTATAATATTTAGAATATTTAGAATGTTTAGGTATTTCATGTAAACGTGTTGTATTAATTTTTTAAAATCTTTTTTACCATAGGTTGTTGATCTGAAGAAACATCTCAAAGGTAAGTGGTCTTAATTATTTTATTGTAGCTTACAATTAGGGTAGCTATATTATATATATATATATATATATATATATAGATAGCATGTATTGTATATTAGATAGATATATAGGGGGATGTATTATTAGATAGTATTGTATATTAGATAGTGGGATGTATATTACATTATATAGTGGCATGTATATTAGATAGTGGCATGTATATTAGATAAGGGTGTATTGTATTTAATTGAATTGTATTGTATTTTATTTAATTCTATTGTATTGTATTTTATTTAATTGTGTTGTGTTGTATTGTATTTTATTTAATTGTGTTGTATTGTATTATATGTATGTATTATATGTATTTCATTTTCAGGTGTGTAATTTTTTAAAACATTTTGTAGTGAGGGGGGGGTTGTAATGTATTTTGTTATTTTCTGTAATGTTCCTTTTTTTTTGTGACTTAGGTTTTTTTTTTTTTTTTGCTCTGTAATGTGCATTTTTTATTTTTTGTTATTTTAGTTTTTCTTATTTTATGTAATGTAGATTTCTACTTTTTGAGGAATTTGGTTACTTGAGGCGCACAGTACACTCACATTGTGTGACAAACAGCATTTCAACACTTTCTTTTATTGACCGTCATTTTTTGACGGGCAATTCGCTAGTATATTATAAGAGGGAAAATGTTATATAGAACATATGTGGAATTGGTAGAAATGCTCTGCATAGAAGTTAGCTGCAGATTATTTCACACTCACACTTACAGACCTTGGGTCAAGACAATTGCACGTACTTCAAGTAATCCTAAGCAAACACGTGAGTTTAACATAAAGGTTTGTTCACTCAATATCTGGTGAATTTGATCTCAAGAGCTTTGATGGCCCAAGGTTGCAAGCCAGATGGTCTGACATCACACATACACAAATGTACACAAGGGTGTGGTATTGGAGAGTATAAATATGCTATTTTGATCATTCAATAAAGGTTGAGAGATAGTTTTCACATAAACAAGGTGTGAGACTATTTCTGTGTGTTGTATCCTGACTTGGGGAGCGGTCATGGGCCACTAAATAACCTGGATCCAGTATTCTCTTCCTGCACCTCTTCAGAAGCCATCTTTTGTGCCACAGAGAACAGGAACTACATGATTCTGCTGGGGTAGGTTTGAACTAGGTTCATATCAAGCACCCTAGAAGAAGCAGATCGTGACATTTGGCTGGCAGTGGTGGGATCTCTGTATAAACCACAGAAGCATGGCAGCTTATTAAGAGATGTCTGCAGCAGAGGAGGAGGAAGTGTTCAGATGGTTCCAAAGATGGATGGAGATACTGCCTGCAGGTTTAACCAAGGATCAGCAGAGGGAACTCCGGATACAGATCACACAGGAGGTACAGGGGAAGTGGAGAAGGGTAAGCAATGGCCCTGTCTCAGCTCCTGTGGAGGGGAAATGCTTATCCCCAGTAGAGACAGAGAATGTTCTGGTGACTGGCTTCTCAAGGGCTGCCTGTAACTACACACCAGGCAGTCTCAGATGGAGAGAGTCAGGAGGTTCCATCTGAGGATCCAGAGACCAAAGAGCCAGAGGGTACCCCAGATTGTGATTTGTCTCCTGGTCTCCCTACAAATAGCAAAGAGGTTCCTTGGATGACCATTGTCCAGGAACCAGCCACAGATCCTGGAGCAGAAACAGAAAGTAGCCCTGCTCTTCAGCCTGAACAAGAGGCAGTAGCAGCTGCTTCTCAAGGGCTGCCTGTAACTACACACCAGGCAGTCTCAGATGGAGAGAGTCAGGAGGTTCCATCTGAGGATCCAGAGACCAAAGAGCCAGAGGGTACCCCAGATTTTGATTTGTCTCCAGGTCTCCTTACAATGACTCCCCTGCAGCTGCCCAAAGACACTGGCTGTGTACCTGTAACCCTGGAAAGAAGGGGCCATTGGCCAGGCTTGGTGGGAGAGAGGTTGGCTGCTGAACCACAACGGATTGTATCAGAACTGCCCATTAATCCAGCATGGATGCCACCAGTGAATGTCACTAGCCCATGTTGCAACTCCAGCATCCCAGTTTATTCAGGAGAAAGCTCAGGCCTGACAAAGGGAACCTTGAACTCTTCAATTTTACCCATGGGACTGAGTGCTGATCCAGAATCGGCAGGACAGGAGGTCTCCCTATTCTGGATGGAGAGGGCTTTGCTGGATAAGGATCCTCCCAAGTTTATGCTGGACTTACTAGCTGGGATGTACTGTTTCCGCTGCACTACCTTGAAGGGTCCTCCATGGCAGTTGTCTTATAAGTCTCCCCAGGGGCTTGGGATAGTCACTAGGCCACTGGGAAGGAGCGAGTATTCGCCCTGGACAGGGGGAGGCAGGGTACCCAGAGAGCCACTGAGGCTATCACATGGATGGACTTTCCAGACAGGAGGACAAGTAAAAGCAGTATAGCTAGAGAATTATCCTTTAGGATGATCCTCTATGCTATACTAGAAAGGAAGGGGGAGAAGTTGTCATGATTTAATTGTTTAAGGAATATATATGTATGTATTTATATAATAGATATTTTTACAATATAGAACTATATATTTATAGATATATAGTAATTTAGTAAATGTTAATCCATATATATATACATAGATTAATAATGAGTATTGCAATATAGTTGGTACCTTTTGGACAAACCTCTTATTTATAATGACGAGCTTTCGAGAGGCTTAACCTCCCTTTATCAAGTCTCAAGTAATACTACATGAGATGGATCCCTCAGTTTGAATAATAACAGCAGATGCAGATAGAGTGGAGACAGCATCTGACATCATCAGGTAAATACATATATGGGGAATAAACACAACATAGCAAAGGAAACATATATACACATATACATTATTATATACATGAAAAATCAGAGCACTGTAGTCCATAGTGATATGTTTCGTGTTGGACAAACATCTCACTAAGAGTGCTAAGTCTGTTATAGTATAAGAAAACAAAATGTACATGAAATTCTGATAATGTGTTAGAAAGCCCAAGTCTATATTAAGTCCTGTGTTTTTAGAGTTGAAGAATGTGATCATCTTTATTTCAAATGCTTTTCTCTATTGGATGCTTTTAAATTTTCCTCTGATTATTTTGACTTTTAAGTTTTGGATGGAGTGATCATTCTGGCTAAAATGGTGTCCTACTGGGCTACAATAACTGTCTTCATTATGTTTTCCTATTGAATGCCTGTGTAAATTCATCCTTAAATGCATTTGTTGGCCGGTTTCTCCAATGTAACAGCCTGTGTCACATAAAGTACATTGTATTAAATAAACCACATTTGACGATGTACATGAATATGATACTTTGATGTTATAGGTTTTGTTGTTATGTGTGGCTGTATCATCATTACAAATGTGCTGACATAATTTACAGGCACGTTTGTTACAAGGTTTAGTTCCATTTTTTGTATTCAGTTCTTCATTGGCCAATTTTCTGATGACAAGTTTTTGTTTCAGGTTTGGTGGTTGTTTAAATGCAAGAATGGGAGGTTTTGGGAATATATATTTTAATTCAGTATCTTCAATTAGTAATGGTTGTTTTTCAATTGAGTTGTACAGTTTATAGGTCACATTAAAGGTGGAAAAAGTTCTGAAATGATTTATCTTTGTCTCATTTTTTACAGCACAGAAACCTGACATTTTAACAGGGGTGTGTAGACTTTTTATATCCACTGTATATGTATAATTTTTTATTATATCGGATGGGGCAGGGACATAGAGAAGTAAACAGAGCAGGGCCCCAGTGCACCGGTGGGACCGGTGATAGATTCTCCCCTGCTTACTGTCCTGGGAGTAGAGTTGAATTATCCCCACCAGATATTTCGGGCTTCTATGCCCATGGCTGCCAGCAATTTAACCATGGTGAAAGGTATGTGTTATCTCATTGGTTGATGCAGTTAAATTACTGCTCAATTGCAGACATGGGCACTTCCCCATAAGGCAATTATATATTTAAATAAATATACTCATTTAAAAAAAGAAAGACACCCTGAAAAAATGATAAGTATAACTGATTCTCTTCCCGCAAAATAATTTTCCCTTTTTACCAATCATAATACTATACTTGTACAGTCAGGCAAACTAACTGAATTAAGCGTGCTTCCCTGATACATATAATAACTTTCTGAACACAAACAAGAAGAATGGACAGGTGGTAAACACTTACCCACAATCCTCTGGGATCAGTCAGACCTGTAGCCTACATATTTTTATAGAACACAATTTATTTTGTTTCTTAGAAGATTGAAACCATTGCTCATTTTCAATGACTATTTTGATGTCTTTCTGTTAAATTAAATGTAGTGTACTGTATGAATGCTCTTGTTTATTGCTTTAATAATCATATTTATTAAATATTATGTCTCTACAGCTCTGTGCCTGTGTTCTTGGTGTGTCCTTTGAAATAAAGATACAATGTCATTGTTTAAGTAAAAAAATAATGTTGGGGAAGCAATGTGGCATACCAACGTGGAAAGAGAGAGAATGTGATCCAGGCAGCGGGTGACCAAACTATGTTTAAATAAATGTGCAGATTGATTAATATTTGTATTGTTGTTTAGTCATTCAGTCTTGTTCGACTCTCTGTGACCCTATGGACCTCAAAATGTCAGCTCACATCTGTGTGCTACTGTCCCTCTGAGATCCCTCAAGCTCACATTCATTGCTTTAATGACCTCATTTATCCGTTTCCGCCTCTGCCATTCCATTCTTTGTGTGCCTTCAATCTTTCCTAGTCTAAGAAATCCTGTCTTCCCACTCAAAAATGTTGAGCTTTAGCCTCATGATTGAACCTTCCAGTGAACAGTTTGACTTGATTTCCTGTAGTATGGATTGATTAAATCTTCTTGCAGTCCAAGGGATATGGAATGACTAATGGTTTAAGATTGGGAAAGTAGAGATCTCTTGACTTTCCCATTCTGTTATCTTCTTCTAAATCTTTATATATCTTATTATAGACCATCTCTTTGTCTCTTCTTGCTATCCTCTGGAATTCTACATTCAGCTGGACAGATAATTTCCTATCTCCACTTCCTTTTCCTTTTCTTATTTCCTGGGCTACTTTCAAAGCCTCATGTTGTATACTTCAGCTACAAGGTTCAGTAAGCAACCTCAGTCAATAGAGTTTCCATTTTATTGACAAAACATAAAGCAAGCTTTAACCCATCTGTGTTCTCCTGTTAACATCCATTGAGGACTTGACTTTTCTACCCTGTGGTTGCTATTGGTATGGCCTTGACAAGTCTGGACAGAAAGCTATGACAAGTCTGGACAGACTATTAAAAAGTAAAGATATTACATTATCAACAATGGACATAGTTAGATCTCTGGTCTTCCCAGTAGCAACACACAAATGTTAGAGTTGGACCATAAACAATACTGAGCGCCAGAGTATTGACTCCTTTGAATAGTGGTATTGGAGAAGACTGCTTAGAGTTCCAAGAAGATCTGATCAATCAGTACTACAGGAAATTAAGCTAAACTGTTCACTGGAAGGTTTGATCATGTTGCTGATGCTCAAATATTTTGTCCATATCATTAGAAGACAGGACTCCCTATAGAAGACTCTGGTACAGGGAAAGGTTAAATACAGGCAAATAAGTCTACAGTAGAGTTGGAGATGGATAGATGAGGTCAATGCAGCAGTGAACATAAGGAAGCTCAGAGGGGCAGTAGCTGACAAATGTGCCTGGCGTGCAGTGGTCCATAGGATCACAGAGACTTGGATCCAACTGCATGATTAAACAAGAAGACAGCAGTAATTCAATTCTGCATAATATATTTGTGATGCTACAACTTTTAACTAAATAATATTTATTTATTAACAATGTATTTCAAGTATAATTTAAATTTGAAACGTAATACTGGGTGATTATATATATGCACACAAGCTCTAATGAATACTCTGCACAATGGTGACATTTATCACAATAGAAAGCACCTGTGTCAATCATAGTCCACGCAATCCAATAATACTGAAGCTCACAGTCCCTTTGATGAGGGTGTGATAGGATATCAAAGTACCATTTACAGTGCCGACCTCTCAGAGAAACGGAGCAGATCCACAAAGCTATCACAGGGTCTCTGATGTGTTGTGAAGGGCTGCAATGGAGATTTTCCATTAGGAATGCAAAATACAGCCTTCAGTGAATTGCTTTGAACCCTGTGTTATGTTTAGTGCAAATGATCAATACATTGGTTAGCCTACCTATACTGAAGCAAGCATATACTACAATGATGGATTGTTGGTGTGGGAACCTGATGATTGGTGATGTGTTTTTTTTATAGACTATTATATTAAATCTTGGAGACCCATGAATCTCTATACCAAGCCCATATGCTTGTGTCATTTTGACATTTGCTCCTGTGGTCATAGCTAATGCCCTTTGCAAAGTGAGAAGATTGTCTGAAGAATTGAGCAAAATGCTATTGGCCAACTGTATTAAAGGTGGAGGTATTAGAAAACTACTAGAATGCCATTTTATCCGGTGAGATATATGTCCTAATATTTTACATTTCCAGAAGTTAATTGTGACTTCCCCTTTAATAAATATGGCCTGATGAACATAGAGCAAGTTTGCAAAAAAAAATAAGTTTTTAGCATTAGTCATGGGTTTCACTTCTCCATGTGTCTCTCTCTCAAAAATCAGGAAAGGATAAATTTTGTTTCAACCTATAAATCTGTGCAGAATGAATTCATCTTTATTTTACAAAAGCATAGAAAAATAAATTATTGAAAAAAATGTCTTGTCATTTACAAGCATATATGTATTTCCTCTTCATTAAAGGAAATTGTGGCTGAGAGAGTTAATGAGCATCAATAAGTAAATAATAAAGTGATTCATATATGTTTAGGCCAACAATATCCACGCCTGTCCAAAGAGGCACATTTGTAAAATGTAACATATTATCTCATGTTGCCCATCTGATATCACAGAGTAATTCAGTGTCTTCATGTGTATTTTTCACTTTCTGACATTTGGTATATACCCATGAACACACACAGCTTATAGCGTTACTTCTCCACATTAATATCAAATTTGACCTCCAACCCCAAACGTTTGTTCTCCACTTTCAACACTCTCTTCTGCCCTCTCCCACCCCTCCTTGTCTTATGGCTGAAGACTTTGCTAGCCACTTTAACAATACAATTGAAAACATTTAAAACTAGCTCTCCTCTCATCGTGGCCAGAGTCATATCACACCTTCCCCTCAACATATCAATAGCATCCTACCTTCATCTTTCCCAAAACCTATATCCATTATGAACTCCCTTGACCCTGCAACTTGAAGGGGTTAACATATTCTGCTGATGAAGGGGTTAACATATTTTGCTGACACATAGCCTTACCATAATATCATGTTCCTATCCTTGAGATGTTTGTCGACCTTACTAAAACACAAAACATTTCTAGTTGTTCTAAGAAACAGAAAACACCTGATTATATGTCCTTGTACCGACTAACGTGAACTGTGAAAATCGCTCTAATATCCGCCTTCTTTTGCAAGTATAAATTCTATGCAATGACGTAGCAATAAACGGAATTAGTACTGAGACTGATTGTGTGTGTGTCTTACATCCAGTACAAATTTCACAGAATTCTGTTTGGGCCTGTATTTCTAAGCCGCCAACTACCGATTAGGAAGCCTCAACACAACTGAGCATGAAGTTGCTAGTCTTCTTTCATCCTCTCATCTTACAACTTGTCCACATGATCCTATTCCATCACAGCTAATCCCTCCCCTCTCTACCACTCTTATCCCAACTCTTACACCTCAATTCAACATTTCCCTAAACACTGGCAAGTTTCCATTACCTATGAAACATGTCGTAATTACACCCATTATCAGGAAACCCTCATCTGATCCAGCTGATGCGTCTAACTACCACCCTATCTCTCTGCTTCCCTTGGTTTCCAAACTGCTTAAGTGTGCTGTCTACAATCGCCTTACGCAATTTGTTTCCTCCAACTCCTTCCTTAATCTCTTCCAATCTGGCTTCTGGCCCCAACACTTCAAAGACGCAGTTTTAACAAATGTTACTAATCACCTGTTAATCGCCAAGTCAAAGGGTAATTTCTCTATCCTAATTCTCCTGGATCTCTCTGCTGCCTTTGACTCAGTTGATCACGCTCTCCTTATCCATACTCTCCGCTCCCTAGGCATCCATGACACTGCTCTCTCTTGATGCATATCCTTTTTAGAAAATCGAACATTTAGTGTCTCCTTCTCTGGCGTTCAGTCCTAGGCCCCCTTCTTTTCTCCATCTACACATCCCTAATTAATTTCAGTATCATCTATATGCAGATGACACTCAAATCTACCTCTCTGCACATGAACTATCCCCCTCTCTGCTAGCTCATGTTGCCAATTGCCTCCCTAGCATATCCTCATGGATGTCCGCTCGAAAACTTAAACTCAAGATGTCTAAGACAAAACTCCTTGTCTTTCCACCCTCAGCTCCCACCCCTCACTTATCTCTCACTGTTGGCAATGCCCTCATCTTTCCCACCTCTCAGGCCCGCTGTCTCTGGGTTCTATTGGACCCTGCCCGTACTTTCATTCCTCACATCACTCACAAAATCTTGTCACTTTCACCTAAAAAATATCTCCAAAATTAGTCACTACCGTACACAAGACACAACAAAAAATAAAATTCACTCTTTCATCATATCTCGCCTTGACTACTGCAACTCTCTCCTTGCTGGCCTTCCTATCACCCGTCTCTCCACTCCAATCCATATTAAATGCATCCGCTAGACTCAGTTACTAAAATCAATGCACAGTGTCCGGCACTCCACTGGCTTCCCATAGCTTCCAGAATAAAATTTTAAATGATCTTTTTTATCTTGAATATTTTCTAATAACTTGAATTCATAAGGTAATTTACTGAACAGTTGATGAAGGGGTGTGATCAGAAGCTTGCAACATTAAATGCCAGACCTATTCTGTAGAAATATAAATACCACTCTTATAGTAGAAGAATTAAACTTTATTTATTTTCCTAATCAAATCTACTTTTATGACATTGTCCTGCCCAATTATTCTCTTATTTAGAATTTCAAACATAATTATTGTTCCATCATACAATCTAACTCTAATATAACATACCAACTCAGGCCGTTTATGACAGTAACTTTCCGTTCAACATATATTTATCTGCAACTTTGTTGTAATAAATATTTATTGAGGATTCAAGCACATTCCTGACAACAAAAGTGTTATAATAAATTATTCCTCATTTTTCTTCATTGTCACATGTTTTTTTCCCTTCACTAAAATAAAAAGGCATTTTATGCTCTCCCATCTAGATGCAACAAAACTCTGATTTCAACCTGAAGAGGCGCGCAATCAGAATTATGCTGATTGTAAATGTAGTTCATAGCAGGAACCATAAGGGTCACAAATCCCAGAAATGCAGTGATACATTTGAAATTGCTTTAGTATAGACATTCTGATCATGTATCACTATCCAGAGAGGATTCTAGTTGCACATGGCTTACAATAAATATAAAGCATAAAATACTTATATCCATTCCATAACTTATGTATTATTGGTAAATTAATAGACTTTAAAGATGGTCTAAATTTGTATATATTTAAGAAAATAATCTCACTACTGCCACACTATTGTATAATAATAATCACTATGTCATAACCTTGGGATTTCATTGGCATCATAAAAGCTTTGTTTTGTATATTATGGTCACCAGGTCTCTAAGTGTGGTATTTTGGTCCCTCTTTTCGTGTAGAAGGAGTCGGACTCTCCAACTAAACACTATTAATAACTTTAAAGTTTATTTTTACAATAACATAAGTCATACAATATATCTTGATTTTAAGTATTTATCTTATTCCTAATTGCAAAAAAGTGGGTTTGGTGGCTCAAGGTGTAGATTCCTATAATGAACGTTCCATAGGGTGCCACTAAAGGTCAGAAACATATATTGGAAAACTTGGAAAGAAAAAGTTCTCTTTTATAGTGCACACCTATTAATCCCAATTATTTGAAGAGACCCAATTTTAAATAAAACTTAGCTTTTATTAGCTTGTTAAAAATTTAGAATAATAAAATACAAAAATATTAGACGCTGCAATGGAAAACAGGAAAATCGAGAAACGTGCGTCAGGATAGACACGTGTTAGTGACGTCATCGCGAGGCGTCCTAACCGCGATCTCCACGCTAAAGGAGCTGTGCAGATTTTCAGGGACACAGTGACCAAATAATCACTATGAAATAGAGTTAGATAGTGCCCATGGATCATCTAGCTCCTTCAAACAGGCTCTAATTATAAGAGGATAAGGATAATAATAGAGATACTCTAACTAAGCAAAATAGGCAGACATAGCACTCCTGCAGTAAAGCACTTATTTAACACAATAGAACTTGGTACAATAGAAGTCATATATCATTGTCTTTTATTAACACTTCATATGAATTATTGTTTAGCACTGGCATTTTAGAATAGCACCTTATCTTAGCACTTATTATAGCACTTTTTAGATAGTATTTAAAGGAGTACTACCACCTTATATACAAATTGCACTAAGAAAGAATCTCTATACCAATTCCTGTTTTCCATTGCAGAGTCTAATATTTTAGTATTTTATTATTCTAAAGTTTTTAACAAGCTAATAAAAGCTAAGTTTTATTTAAAATTGGGTCTCTTCAAATAATTGGGATTAATAGGTGTGCACTATAAAAGGACATTTTTCTTCATCTTATTCCTCCCTTCATTTTCTTTCTCTTACTTTACATCTTACTTTGACTTTGATTGCTTCATTTTACTTGGTCTTGTTTGTCTCTTTTACTTCCACCCTCACTATGTCTGAATTTTCATCACTCTTCTCTCTGTTTCACCTTTGCCTCATTCACCTCTTTTGTTGTTGATATCTTGTTCTTTAATTGTTTTCCCTTTCATTGAACTTACCCACTTCTCATAACCCCAGTACTTTTCTCATATTACCCTGGAATTTCTCCCTATCCAGGTTCTCTCGATGATCCTGAATTGTTCAGATGGCAGGAAGTAGGTCTCTGGGCCCTGGTGCCGCAACTCCTCCAACACGGGATGTGCCAGCACTTAGAGATAATTAACATGTCCAAGCCGCTCATTTGCATATCAATGCAACAACAACAACATGAAATGCCACTTTGAATGAAATGGATAACACAATGAACCACCAGTTTTTCATTCTCTTTAATAATAACCTAAAAATACATCTTTGGGGTGACAGAGTCTATTTAATGAGATACAGAACACAATATTTATTATAATGATATGCTTCAAGTCCAATTGTTTTCTTTTATCAGCTCTACACCGCTCTTAAAGCAACAAGCGATGACTTTCCATTTTTACTCAGACGCACAACATGCAAAAGCCACATTGTTACAAAGCACCGGCATGTAATGATCAATCCTTTAACTGCGAGAGAGACCCCTCAAGGAAATATGGGCGTGTGGATGAATTGCCAGATTGCAGCTGCTACGGGGGCATGTAATAGCCTCTGCTATCTAATCATCAGCACCAGTCTAAATCACATCATCGCCATTTGTTTTACTGTTTGGAAATACACATATATATTTCCATCATGAAAATCCATTACCCACGCGAGCTGTTTGCGCTAGCGGAGAAAAAGTGGAAAGAAATCTGTCATTCTTCCTACGTGTTTTGACAGCAGAATTTGTATCTCACTATCAGATTGGCAGCATCCTTTAGAGAAGTGAGAGGCTTGTCTCCAAAGAATTCTATTAAAAATGAAACTGAACCTGGTTTCTACACTCTGTAAGCTGAACTGAGAAGAGCACTCCCCCAGGGATGTGCGGCTGATGATAAACAATTCCAATGGTACTCAGGAGAACCACTGAGTATATCAGATACAGTACAGACTGCACTCACTGCAGGAAGCGGCGATGATCAGAATGCAAGAGGAGTCTGCCCGGTGGGTCATGAAAAGCAAACCTGGAACTGTAAAAACCTGTATCAGAAGTAGTGACCTGGTTAAAAAGAGAAGGCTGCACTATATGTGTATATATATATATATATATATATATATATATATATATAATGTAATATAATAACTGTACAGTGGAGGGCTTCTCTCGCTCTTTTGCCCACCATATATTACATGACCGTTGTGGTGAACTACCTCCTCATAAGGTCCACAACACAAGTGGGATCCCGCCCCAGGCCGATGATAGGCAGTAACTTTGAAACAGCTGTATGTGGGTGGGATTCCTAGCTTGTGTATAATCCAAGATTGCCTTTGCATAAAAGCTGTGTGATAACCATGTTTAAGGAAGCCATGTTTAAAATGGTTATGGACTGAAAAACTGAGCATTTTCTGTGTATATTTGCATGTCCCTGCTTAGCTTCACAGAATGCAGTGTAATAACTGTATTTCTCGGAATTCTGAGCAGGAAGCAAATTCTTTACTTTTTACTTGTTTTAGACATTCAAATGTGAACAAAAAAGTGTACTATTTATATACTATATACTGTATATATATATATATATATATATATATATATATATATATATATATATATATATATATATATATATGAATAATCAGAGTATTGCAGAGTATTGGTAGGGATACGTTTAATTATGAATTCTGCAATACATTTCTCGTCACTCATGGCCACCTCAATCTCTTATATATATATATATATATATATATATATATATATATATATATACAGACAGTATATATATATATATATATATATATATAAAATAAATAAAGCGTGAGGTAGCCGTGAGTGTCCAGTAATATGAATAAATAATCAGAGTATTGCAGTCTATAGTGATAACTTTATTTTACTTGACAAACATATTAAATTAAAAAATGAGCCTTCAAAAGTAACACCTCTCTTTTTCAGGTCAGAAGCAAAACTTAAAACAGTGAAATGCAGAGCAGAGAAGTGATGGACATCATAAATAATGTTCTGCTCTGTCAAGTGTCCATGTGTCTGTGTACGTTCTTAGATAATCGAAAACAACAGTAATTTAAGTGAGGGCCATAAATATCCCCACATATTAAGGAGCAAAAAGAAAAAACAATGCAGTTAATATTTAGTTTAGACCCTCCATACGGCCCGGCAAGCTTCTATGCGTGGCCCAAAACTACTTACCGTGTTAAATTGTTTGGCTGCCTTATCCGAGGAATTTAAGAGCAGATTTCAAGATTTAAGACATTTTAAGAATTGTCTGTTGCTTGTAGAAATTTCCTGGCACTTTGATGCAGCGATTATTACACAACTAGCTGCATTTGGATATGATAATGAAAAAGATATTAGACAAATTCATCAAGTTTAAAAACTATACGAATCTGGAAGTTATTTTTAAAGAAAAAAGAGGGGTTAAGGAGTACGCAAAATTTTGGAAATTAGTGCCTGACAAATACAAGACTACAAAAATGTGATCACCTGATCCTCACGTTCTTTGCATCAACTTATCTTTGTTAATCATCCTATTCTAAAATGAAATACGCAAAGAACATCACATAATCACATATATAGTTGTGAGCAGAAAAATGTTGGTAACTCAATGTTAAATTTAAGCAGCCTGATTGGCTACTGTTAACGGCGACGGCATCGTGATTGGTTGCTATTTTCACAGCTTGCTCGGTGATTGGCTGCACAGTTGCCTCGGCAGCAGAGGTGAGTTAGTGAAGTGTAACAGTATGGAGAGTTTGGAAGGTGCAGCCTCAGCGGTCCGGAGGCTACGGTACATTATCCTGACCGAAACCAGGGAGGCGAATGGGGAGGCGAGTCAGGAATTTATTTTTCGCCACTCGAAAATCCACTAAGCGAGAAAAAAAATGGCCTGCTGAAAAAACTAAAACGAGGCTACACGACCGGCAAGCACGCAAAACACCGCCAAGCACATATGCCTTTTACACAGACCCGTACGACCTACAAAATACACTATCAGGAAGGACGGTAAATGCTCCACATCCGCCTTACACATACACACTCGCAGCCATTTTACAACACTAACTGCAAACTAATAACATTACCATTACAAAATGCGGAACTGCAAAGCTAAACAAACAGCTTCTCCTCGTGCACGCAGCCTATTTACACTGCACACATTGCTGACACTTACACCTCAGCTCAACCACAGTGCAAACCTACATTGTATGCTGCAGGAACATCAAAAAACATTGCTTGCTGCATATATTAATTACAAATAGGTAAATAATATTAATTTATAACTTTACAAATTAATTAATTAACATGACAAAATACATAGACAGAAAAAACAAAACAGAATCACAATAAACGCTAAAGGCACTCCGCGCATGCCTCACAAGGAGCGCCAACGGTGTTTAGAGGAGCACAACTACACCATCAGCGCAAACATCAGCGCAAACCTTGCAATTAGCGCAAAAGGAGCTCTGATAACCAAACATACACCAACCAAGAGGCTCGCAATGAGCGCCGAAGGTACTCACACTCCCAAAATACTCAATTTGTGTACCAAACAGCATTACCTGCCTTACAATTCTATTGCCGTCAGGGCAAGTCGCTAGTATATATATATATATATATATATATATATATATATATATATATATATATATATAGTGAATGGAGGGCTCTGGTGCAAAATAATTTGGGCCCACCTTCTCTATCCCACCCATAGGAGTCAATAATAGCCAAAAGCATATGTACATGGTGAGATCACTCCTTTGGTATACAGAACGCCTTTCTATAAGATATTTATTGTCCATTCTTATCTGATAAAGTAAGATTCCTCCTTTATTCATAGTAGCAAAGAGCTCCTACACTGTTGTGGCCCCGGTGCTTTGCACCTGCTGCGCCAATAATATCTCCCCTACTGTTTGCAGCTAGCGGAGCCATCCTGTGTTTCAGAATTGGACACTAAAATATTTTCTTTTTCCGTTTATATGACAGTTACACAGCAAATATGAACCCGTATTCCCAACATGCCTGCCTATTCTCCTATCTACCTAAAATTATCAGGATTAACCCTTTCACTAGCAGCACAGCCCCTTCCTGTCAGTGAAAGAGTTAATAGAGTCAGCTTGTGCTCAGTGCACTACATTCATTGCTTGATACGGTTTCAAAATAGTTCTGTGTCACAGAATTGTCATAATGTATATTCTCAATTGGAATTGTGATAAAACAATATATGATAGTTTAGAGATTTTAGTGCAAGTTTTAGATAAAATGGAGCTGTTTTGGATGAAGAGCTCGTTCCACTGGTCCTCTTATATGGAATGGATGGAAATTGTAGTGACCTCATCTTATCTTGCCACTGTATCTACTTAAAGGCCTGTCGTTTGAGAAATACTTCACATCTTTATTAAGTATGCTACAAACTTGCAACATTTGTTGAGCATAAAAGCATTTTTAGAGAAAACGTTCAATTTATCGGTGCATGTGTCATGGGTGCCTCCCTCTTAGATAGCTAGTTTGTCTTTAGCCTAAGTGCGAAGGATGTTTTCCAACTATTCAGTCCAGTTGTCAAGTGCCCCTTTGCAGTGGTAGTCTTTCAGCTGAACTGAATAGAGATCTTATCTGACTACCTTGGTCCTCCCATTCCTGTCTGGTGTCTAATTTTATTCAGAACAAAGGCACAACATGAAATAGTTACAAATTAAAACTGTATTTACTTGAAATTTTCTGAAAACCTATCTTAAGAGTATAATTAAAAAAAAATTACTTTTGCGAGGTCCTTTAAGACTTAGGCAAATACTGAACATTCTCCAATTACAATAAACAAATAGAAACAGGCCAGCAGGGGACTTTGGAAGGAGGTCTTCAACATTTTATTTAACATTTGCACTGATATTTCTTTATACATTTTAATACAAAGCCAAGTGAGAATCCCCTTTATACAAGTCTACACTTTTTAATCCTACATCTGTGCTCCTTTATTATCCTTATTAAATCATTTGCATTGTTTTGTTTCAGAAGTTCATCAGGATAGCACTTTTACTGTCCCTAATTAATTAATTATATGAAAGAAAGTTCATAGTCACCTAAACTTATAGAGCAATTTCCTCCTTCTCCGCCGCCCATTATTTCATGCTGACACCTGCCAGGATCTTCGTGGATTTGCTCCGTTTCTCATATATTTCTTATACTGTTGAGCAAAAAAGTCTTACTTCAATTACACTGGGGCCAAGATTCACTAAGCTGCACAGAGCTTTCCACATAGGACGCAGAGCAGTGAAGTGCAAGTGATCACATCACAGCCCAATTCTCAATGATAAAATCAAGTTAACAATGTGCGCTCGTTAGGGTGAACATAAAGTAAAAGTAACACATTTAATGACCATGCAAATTTTATAAAAATAATAGTTATTATTTAAAGGAATATGGAAGGTCTTTGTATGTTTCTAGGTATATAATATCGCTGTGTATCTATTTACTTTTATGTACTTTATTTTAATAAGAAGTGCTAATAAGACAAATAGTCCCTGTATGGGTCTGCCCTCTGCAGCATATGAGACACAGACTCTGCAAAGCTGGATGTGCAGTGTAGTGTCCTAGCCTGTCAGGGACCACGTTTCAGCAGTATGTTGCAGAATGTTGTGATGGTCACTGATTGGTTATTATGAGACACAGCACAGACAGTACTACAGAGTCTGTGTTTTCCTGAGCTACAGAGGGCAGACCCATACAGGGACTATTTGTCTGATTTTCAACAGTAAAAACAGAGACTTTTTCATAAAATAAAATGCATAAAAGTAAATTGATAAACAAGGAGATTGTCAGCCTTATTAAATTCTGATTCAGCAAATTTAAAAGGGCTCTATTTAAGCATACAGCATGTTTTTTTACAGAAGTTTTAAGTTAGTGAACTTCTATCCAAAAGCAAGGTCTTCACTAACTAAAAACTTCTGTAAAAAAGTATGCTATGTGCTTAAATAGAGTCCTTTTAAATTTGCCAAATCGCAATTTAATAAGGCTGTATATACCTAATACTATTCAGAAACCTTCCATGTCCCTTTAAGTGAACAGGTTAGAGCAGATGTTTCCAAATTGTGATCCATGGACCAGCAGTGGTTGGCAATTTTCACTGAAATGCCCACTGTGTTTTGGTAGAAAAATCATTTGTATAAAGTATGTAACAAATTACCAACATCACCAGTGTTGTAGAGAAGCAGATCAACTTGCTTCCTCTTACCCCCAAAAGAATCTGGTAGAACATGAAAAAACATCTTTATTATTTTCGATTTATTTAGCTCGGGAGAACACCCAGACATCATAGACAATATCTGTTGTTGTCTTTTTATAATGTTTTACAAACAGTAATGGTCATCACAACACCTCCCTCTTCTAAGCAAAAAGGATATTAATTAAGCTTGTAAGCCAATTAAGAATCAAGCACCTATCAAGCATGTATGCTATCTTAAATCATTGAGCAGAACACTTTTTTTTTTACTAACAGTGCACAAGCAACAAATTGTTTTCCAGTCTTTAAGTGTACCCTTGAGCATGCAGAACATTTGATTTTGACTTAAGAAAGGTCATTGTCTCCTTTTAAAAATATTGAGCTAGAGGTAATTAAAATTAACTCTTTCATAGTAAAATAGTGCCACAAAGGTTAAAAATTACTATGATATATATATATATATATATATATATATTTATTTATATATTTACTTATAGTGTATAGATATATTTATTCTTACCCAATACCAACATTGATGTAGGGGCCCCATCGCTGCAGTACTCCTCAAAAAAAAAGTTTTTTACTTTTTTGTTTGAATTCTCAATGGTGCTGCCCCCAATAAAATTACTTATTCTCTCTCTCTTTATATATATATATATATATATATATATATATATATATATATATATATATATATATATAAATATATATATATATATATATATATATATATATATATGGGTCAAATCTTTTTTAATCGGAAAGAAATACTGCTCCACTAGTGGCTTCATCTGGTAATACATGTTTAAGTTTATTTTTGTTATTTTTTGTGTCCCCTATTCATTTATTAATTTTATCACCTAAGTCTTCAAAAATTCAGACTTCCTTCCAAAGATTGTTTATGTCCATGGCTTACACAGTTGCTTTTATTGCTAGATTAGTACATACTTCACAAATAAAGTGGTCCTTTAATCTATTTTAGTGTCAGTTTCTCAGTAAAGCAGAACTGAGCTGTTTCATTGTGCAACATTAGATAACGTTAAACAATTCTGATTAGGGAATAGCTGCTCAGCAATGTACTCACTGAATCGGGTAAATTAAAGCTTAAATGTTTTACAATCATCTCATAATACTCAATAATAATGGCTCTAATGATAAAAGAATGACCCTCCAATTACTATTGTAGAAATATATATATATATATACCACAACAATAATTTAATTTATGTTGAGCAAAAGAGCGATAGAAGCCCTTCACCATACAGTAGTACCATAGATAAATTTGTATCTATAACTTTAAGTCATAAGATTATATAATTAATACACTCAGAAGATAACTTCAATAGCTGTTCTTAATAAACAAATCATTTATTTATATTCTGTTTTTCCTCAATGGGATACAAAGTGCTCTAATAGGGACAAACTTAATTTCACATTTTGCTTTCATATATGTTCCATTATTTATATTGCTCTTACAAACTATCTGTACACTTATTCCAGTTGAGTTTTGTGTGTTTTACTACAACAGTTGAACTTTTTGTGCAATGTTTTCTGCTCTTATATATAATCACCAAAAGCTCATTGAAATACAATGTCCAGTGCATTTAATGATATAATGATGGAATTTGTTGTTAAATATAACTATTTTTTTCCAGATAATATAGGTTTCCATGCCAAAAAAGTAGCAAATGCAGCTTTCTAAAACATGAAATGAAGGATTAAATAGAGAGAGGAGGAACAAACAAGTGAAGATAAAAGGAAAGGATGTAACATAAAACAAAAAGAACTGTAACATAAAGTCATAATAGTTACATAGTAATTTAGGTTGAAAAAATACCTTTTGTCCATTAGGTTCAACCTTTGTAGATCTCCTCTGATCCCTGAATGCCTTTTTTTTATTCAAAAATATATCCAATGCCTTTTTAAAGTTATCTATGGAATACACTGTCACCACCTCCTTTGGTAGAGAATTCCACAGTTTAACAACCCTTACTGTGAAGAACCTTTTTCTTTCTTTAAGGTGAAATCTTTTGTCTTCTAACTTCAAGGAATGCCGTCTTGTAATTTGAAAACTTCTTGGCACAAAAAGTCTCGCTGGCGAAGCCTTATATTGAGCCTGTATGTATTTATATAAAGTGATGATATCCACTTTTAGATGTCTTTTTTTCTCGAGAAATAAGTTTCATTTGTGTAGGGTTTCTTCAAAGCTTCAGAGCTCCATTACTTCATTCCCCTTACTAGTTTTTTTACACTTCCTTTTCCAGCCCTAGAATGTCCTTTTTTATGAAGTGGTTCCCAAAATTGTCCTCCATATTCCAAATGAGGGAGCACTAGGGATTTTTATAGTGGCAGAATTATATTTGCTTCCCTGACTTCTATACCCTTTCCTAATACATGCTAATATTTTACTTGCCTTTGCAGCTGCTGCTTGGCATTGAGCACTGTTACTTAGGTGGTTGCCCACAACATTACCGAGATATAACACCAAAAAAACTTGTTACTCTCATCATAGGAAATGCTAAAGCCGGGAACAAAAGTTACCTGGAATAATGGGCATGTTTGGCCATGGAGTACAAAATGAAGCAGGTCACAGATTAGTAGGATTCTGCCAAGATAATTATCCGGTCAATTAAACACCCTCTTCCAACAGTCTTGGAGATAATTCTGCACATAGATGTCACCTGATGGACAATATAGAAATCATATTGGCTATATGTTTGGCAACCAAAGATGGAGGAGCTTTATACAGTGAACTAAAACAAGACCTGGAGCTGACTGCAGCTCAGATTATGAGCTTCCTATTGCAAAGTTCAGATTTAAACTGAAGAAAAGAGGGAAAATCATCTGACCAAGCTTCATAGACTATTCTAAAGTGTTTGACCGTGTGGTTCACAACATGTGGAAAGATCTTGGAGAAATTGGAGTTCGAAATTATCTCATTCACCTCCTGGGGTATATGGACCAAGAAGCCACAGTCAGAACCCAATATGAGATATGTGGACCAAGAAGCCACAGTCAGAACCCAACATGGAACAACAGAACGGTTCAAGATTGGAAAAGGAGTGCGACATAGTTGTATATAGTAACACTATTTATTTAACTTATACGCAGAACACATTATGCGTAAGGTCGGGCTGGATGAATCCAATGCCGGAATCAATATTGCTGGAAGAAATATCAATAACCTCAGAAGCCCAGATGATACTACTCTGATGGCTGAAATTGTGAAGAAACTATTGATGAGGGTAAAAGAAGAAAGGGCAAAAGATGGCCTGATGCTCAAAGTTAACATGACAGATAAAGATCATGGTAAATGGCAAATAAATAGGGAAGAAGTGGAGACAGATTCTATTTTCCTGGAATTCAAGATCTCTTCAAATGGTGACTGTACGCAGAGGAAAGCTATGGCAAGCTTGGACAAACTAGTAAAAAATAAAGGTCTGCATAGTTAGAACTATGGACCATAAAGAATGCTAAGCGATGTAGGATCGGTGCCTTTGAAATGTAATCCAGTAAATCAGTACTTCCGGAAATCAAGACAAACTTTTCACTGGCAGGTATTATCATGGGACTGAAGTTCAGATATTTTGGTCAAATCATGTGATTGGGAAATGCACTGATTGGGAATGATTGAAGGCAAACGAAGAAGGGGATGACAGAGGCAGAGATGGATAGATAAGGTCATTGAAACAATTAACATGAACTTGATGGAGCTCAGTGGGGCAGTGACTGATAGATATACCTGGTCTGCTCGGGTCCATAGGTTCACAGAGAGTCTGACACAACTGAATGACTAAACAACATGCAGCCATGAAATGTAAAGACTTTTGCTTCTGGTGAGGAAAGATATGACAAGTCTGGACAAATTATTATAAAGTAAAGATCAACAAAGGTCTTCATAGTTAGAACTATGGCATTCCCAGTAGTAACATATGGATGTGAAAGCTGGACCATAATAAGGGCTGAGTTCTGAAGAATTAACCCCTTTGCATTGTGGTGCTGGAGAAAACTGCTTAAAGTTCCAAGCAATCAATCAATTCTACAGTTAATCAAGTCTGTTCACTAGAAGGTATGATCTTGAGGCTAAAGCTCAAATATTTTGGTCATATCATGAGATGACAGGTTTCCTTAAAGAAGATTCTTACACTATGAAAGACTGAACCCACATGAAGATGTGGACGGCAGAGACAAAGTTAAATAGATGAGGAAATTGAGTCAATCAACATGAGCTTGAGGGTGCTAAGAGGGGGAGTGGCTAAAATATGAGCATAGTGGGGTCCATAAGGTCACAGAGAGTCAGACATGACTGAATGACTTAACAACAACATGTGTTTATTTAAGTTTATTTAGTCTCAGTATATACAATTACTTGTGCTCCTTCCCACTAGGCACCAGAGATGGTCAGGATAACTGCAGCAGAGTGGGGTAAGTGATACATGGTAATGAAATGAGGAAATTATGACATAGTGATACAAATACTATATGCCCTTCCATATCCCAGATAATAAGGTAACGGTTAATTAAAATATTTAGATATGTTTACTTTGTTAAAAAATAAACAGAAGAAAGTGTGGTATTTTTGCCCACCATGTTAAATTAGGTGAAGGTTAAATTATTTTAAATATTTATTTGATGGAAAAGGAAAATTACTACTGTTGTTCCTAAAAATGCATTTGTTAACATTGTTTAATGTTAACATACAGTGATTTGATACTATATTTGCTTAAAAAAAAAAGTCAATAGATTTTGATTTCACAAAAAAATATTTTACAAAATAAATTTGAAGATAGATCAGAAAATGAAATTCAGTCTAAAAATGAATATTTCATTTTCTTCCAGACCCAAATCAGTTTGCATACATGTGTATATCAAATGCTAGAGAACAATCAAATGTATAAATCCTAAGGAGAGTTCCAGTATTTAATAAAAGAAGCTTATCTTTTTTAATATTGCGAGCTGCATTTCAAGGGTTTAAAACCCAATTTACAAGTACTGTTTACAATATTTCTGATTCTGATGTTTTTTTTAATACCCTTGTGGAAATTCTCACGTATTCACAGAAGGCATTAACAAAACTGCTCTGTGAAGTCAATAAACTACTTAAATGAGTCCTGCAATGCGCCCAAATGGAAACCAGATCTTCTAGGTATTGTTCGTTAATAAAATCCATACACAATTATTAAAAAAACAATATTCAATATTAAGCATAGTTTCAAAGAGCAAATTCCCCGGGTGGTGGACTCCCCCAACTGTATGGACAATTTCGGGAGATGTCCATGGCTGGCAGGAGAAGCTACATTGTCAAGATTATACCAATACAATGCTAATTGTTGGCTGGAGACTATCTGAGCTCAGGGATTTTTCTTTGAGAACGAGTTCTGGCTAGACGCCAGCCTGTGAATGGTTATTCAGACTCAACTTAACCTCAACATAATAAAATTGTACTTAGTAAGACTTTGGGAACTTTTTTTATCGATTACATTTGAGGCAGGGGCGTAGGAACTGGCGGGATGGGGGGACAAATTAGAGTTAGAGTTAGAGTTGAATTATCCTGGCACCCTGACTTCAGTGCATGCGCAAAATGTGCGCTGACAAAAGGGCGTGGACAGCAGCCTGCCTTCGTATTGTCGGGTAAAAAGGGCGCCGACGGAAGGGCACAACATTCTAACAGTAACAAGCATACAACTGTATTAGAGAAAAAAAATAATAGAGAAAGCCCCCCAGTGTCTCTGCACTGTTGCACCAGGCAAGGATGGCAGGAGAGACCGCAGCTGTGCTGTGAGACAGTTACAGAGGAGACTGGGATACAAAGAGAGACTGGGATATATGCAACAGAGCAAGGCAGGGGGAGAGACAACAAGGGGGCTTTCTCTAATTTAGTTTCTCTAATTTCTGACTAAACCACTATACCACTGGAATATTATTAAGCATTCCTGGGCATGTGGAGTGGTAAAGACCCTGGAACCCCCTAGCCTAACCCTAAACTCTCACACCCCAAGCCTAATTCTTAACCCAAAGAGCCCTAACCCTAAAAGCTAACACCCCTAAGCCCACCAAAACAGCCCTAACCCTAAAAGCTAACACCCCTAATCCCACCCATACAGCCCTAACCCTAAAAGCTAACACCCCTAAGCCCACCAAAACAGCCCTAACCCTAAAAGCTAACACCCCTAAGCCCACCCAAACAGCCATAACCCTAAAAGCTAACACCCCTAAGCCGTGCCAGTCCAGCACGCAGATGTGGGGTCTTTTGCGCCTAGATGTAGGGTTGCGCAATTGATTTGAGCACTTCTGTAGTAGTGCTCATTCATCAGCGCTCATGCTTCACGCTCTGTGAAGTCGTGCTACCAATTATCCCTCCCAGATTTTTTGGGGCCCCTATGCCCATGATTTGAGTGTATTTGATAGTGTACCTCTGTGTGTTTTCTTTTTTCAAACAATAGTCCCAAAGCAGAAAAAAAAAAAAAGACGTGTGCCCCTGTCAAGCAAATAATAATAATTCCAATTGGTTAAAGAGGAAACCAATCAGACAAGGGGAGTAAACTATTTAAAATATGCAATTCTGTTTGGTTGAAATATGATTGACACATATTTCAGCCAATTGGAATACGTACAAATTAGTATGTAAGTTAAGAGTACGTACAAAAAGCCGTTATTCAATGGGGGAGCTGAGGAGCTCCATTAGTCTAAAAAAAATATTTTTATAGAGCAGAAGGATGTTTTGGGATGGAGGCCCATTCCCACAAGTTAAAGAGAGAAACCATGGCTTCAAATAAAAAAGAACAGAACAGATTCTTCTAGGAACATGGAAGTTCCCATGTTTGCAGGACTGAAGATAGAATTGGTGTTCATTGCAGGAAGTTGCGAAAGTCATTGGTAATGTATATTCCCCCCTAGTGGAGATCACCAGGGATCTCCTTGAGCCTTGCTGGAGATCTCCCTGGGTCATGTGGGCCTAGGACTGCCCCCCTGGCGTCTATATGGCCCCAACAGGTCTAGTGGGGATCCCCAACAAATTTTAACAAACCGGTATGAGTTGGCTGAATGGCACTGCCTACACTGCCCCTGTTTGCATGTCTATTTGAAGCCCCTTAAGAGATGATGTCTAGACAGAAATGTGAAGAGTAGAGGTGGTCAGGTCAGGATTTCAATATCTCTCTGTATGAATACAGGCAGAACAATGCATCTGAGTAGCACAGGTGTCTGAACGTAAGCGTAAGGGGAGAGAGGCAAACCTCATACAACTGAATTGTCCGTCACTCGGTGATCAGGTGATTTTTCAGCCGATGCACTTATATTTTTCAGAATTCTGTCATCCAATCAGGGTCCATGCTGCACCATGGGTGACTTGAAGATCTATGTAATGGCACATGGAAACAAAACGACACTGCTCCCAAAGTGGGCATTTACCTATAGGACTCACGATTAAGTGATGCCCGTCTATAAGTCTGTGTGTCACTCTGTCTTTGTTTTTGTTTAAATAATCATACTTGTTTACTCCATTGAATAAATTAGATTGACTAATGACTGCTTTGATTAAACAAGCAGCATTCTTAATAATAAACAGAAAGGTCCTTATCCAAACTATAACTGAAGTCAATATTTTTGATTCAGTCCATAAAATTCCTTACAGACTTAGAGAGACGCTTATCTGCTGTTTACATGTATTTATTATTGTACGTTAAAAAAAAATAATTGGACATTTAACCAGTTAAAAATGAAAATGAATTAATGTTCACAAGCATTCGCCAATATGACACCAGCCAGCATGTGTATTTATGTCAGTCTAATTCTAGATATGTAATTTGCCAGGGCTACTGTTTATTATTAATTATGTTCTACATATTCAGAATTGCTAAATGGTGTAATTAGACTGCACATTATATGAACATCAGAGAGATGGATGGCAACTATTTGCATGAATTTAAATCAAGTTTTCTATGTATCTTGAAGTCTATTGAATGGATGTATACACAGTAAGAAAGAAATCCAGACAGAACTTCAAAGAAAATCATTGAATCTGAAAATCATTGAAAATAAATTGTATAAACAATCTGAAAATATTGAATGCCAATTTATTTGCAACAGTAGTTCTATGGTGTAGTGTATAGACCAGCTTAGTTAATATATAAAATTACCACTAACTATTGTATTCAGATTTGCTTTACTGGAGACGACCTTTGTTTTTGTTCTTAACATGATTCATCATCTCTATTCAGTTTTAAAAATAGCTAAACAATAAAACCCATTTTAATAACTGGATTAAATAGAAATTAAATTCACAGTAGAATACCCCTTATGCTCCAGCAGTTCTTAAAGTCCAATATATATATATATATATATATATATATATATATATATATATATATATATATATAGTGTGGTAGTGTGGCCCTTAAGTCCAGTTTCTTAAGTGGTATATATACAAAAACAGCTGAGAGTCCAAGTCTTTTATTCTTTTTTAAGAAAAGGCCCAAAAACATAAAATTAAAAGGCTTAATTCAGCAACACAAAATAAATATTGATGCAAAGAAGATGACTAAACCACCGGAACACCATGGCTAGCCCTGGAGTTGCTTTTCAGCTCTCAGGTAAAATAAACCAGTACTCTGTACACAGTCCACTTCAGAAAATACTTATTTTCCAGGTATTTTTCAGATGACTTTAAAAGAATAAAAGGTGCGCAACATACATAAACCAGGATTAATAAAGATCTATAAAAAGTATTTTTCCACCCACTCTGAGAGACAAATGCAGGTCTCTTCAAATTCGGTCTTATTGCAGTCTTTTTTGTCTTCCTCAGTTAATATAGCACAACTTGGAGCCACTGTAAAGTACTCCTAAAAACATGTTGAAAAATTTCTTTTTTTAAAAGGTGCCTTTTTCATAGAAAAAAATCAGAAATTTAGTGTCTGTTTACATGAGACTGGCAAGTCCCCCAGGCAGACTGATGGCAAGAGATCCGTGCAGAGAACAGAAGCAGAAAGAGGGTTAACCCTTCCCAAATGAATGCTGGAAACTCCTAAATATGTTGTGGGCTAAATTATTTATGCAGCATTCCTGAAAGCAAGAGTCTACACCATGTCAGCATGTGTTGTTAACCATGGAACAGTCAGGAGTGTAACACTGCAGATTTTTAGCTGTTATTAGTGTAATAAAAAAAAAGAAAAAAGACAATAGATAATTTTAACATAGAATCTTGTGCTTTTTCATGCCATAAAGAACACTTAACAGCGCTAAATGGCGCAACAGCGCACTAAAAGAGGATTCAAATGCCTGCAGTGCTATTTAGCGAGATTTAGCGATGTTCTGGTTATGGCCCAAAAAACAGCGCTATAGCAAATCAGCGCTGTGTGGGGTATTACTGTATATATATATATATATATATATATATATATATATATATATATATATATATATATATATATATATATATAAAACAAATACTTATTATATTTGAATGTCTAAAAGATAAGTTAAACTTATTTCCTGCTCAAATCTCTCAGAAATACAGTTGATGCACCACACTCTGGGAAAAGTGGGTGGGAACATGCAAATGAGACCACAATGCACCCTTTCTCTGTCAATCCATTACCACTTTATACATGGCTCCTTTTAACCTTATTCTTACAGGATTTCGCAGTTTTAGGCATAGCAACAGATGGATTATTCACAAACCAGGTGGCCAACTACAAGAAATGTCTGACCTCTGTGATTGCCAACAAGGGTTTTGCCACCAAGTACTAAGTCAAAGGGGTCAAATACTTATTTCCCTCATTGACCTGCAAAGCAATTTATAACTTTTTTGACAAGCGTTTGTCTTCTTTTTCTTTTGTTATTCTGTCTTTCACTGTTAAAATACACTGACCATTAAAATTATAGTCTGGTCATTTCTTTGTCAGTGGAGAAATGTTCAAAATCAGCAGGGGATCAAATATTTTTTTCCCCTTACTGTATAACTTATAATGCTGTATACATAATAAACAAATATGTGAAGTTTTTTCGCAAATGACAATAGTCCATTAACGTATTTCAATTTATCTTTAAGATCATGTTTCAATTGACAGAAATTAAGCTGTCACTTACATTCCAAAACCTCCATCTCACAAGTCCATTAAATGTAAACTTAAATTAGAAAATAGACAGCAAATATCTTCTCTGTGTATATAAATATAAATAATAATGTATTCCTCCTATCAGTCTACATATATGTGTAGTGTGGAATAAAGCAGCTAATGCAATCACATAATAAAGAAACCAACAAAACAGCTCATTAATCAGAAAATAAGACAGATCCTATTGTTTAGTTTCTCAATTTCTTTAAGGATAAGGTTAAAGTGTAAACATAATTCATGCCCCCTGCTATCTACTGTTCTAGACTCAGCTGATGCATCTGCAACTGGTCGACACTAACACAAATATCTTGTGGAACAGTTATGAGGCGTCTTAGACTTTGAGTGACAGCTTGGATTCTGGAATTTTTTTAATGTGATATTATATAGCAGTCACTTAATGGTGGTAATATAATAATAATAATAATAATAGTATGATCTGAGTTTAGTTTTCACACCTTTTTGTCTCATTCCTGGTTGGTTGGATCAAGCCAGCATTCCATGATTTGAGGATTTCCCTGCATACAGTAGGTGTCCCAATTTGGCTAAGACACTTGTGCTTCCTCAAACTTGAACCATATGAAGTGTGTTTAGCAGGGGTGGAGATGCACTGGGGCCCTACTTTGAGAGGGCACCCAGTGCAATCTAGTTTAGTTTTTTGTATTAAATTGTTTTTTTTTGTCCAGGCCCATGCCCTCCTGGGCCCTCCATGTGACCCCTCAGCCTTACCAGGCCCACCTTGTCTTGTGGGCTTCTTAGGAGAATCCGGGGGAATGTATTGCTTGTTCTTCTATGCCAGTGTGTGTTTTTGCCTTGGCAGGTAATCCTGAATAACGTCACATGTGGGGGTCCTCCAGTCGCTAGCTCCACCACTGGTGTCTACCATCATAGCTGGAAATGACTGCTCTGCCCTCTATAATATGCGTTTCATTGGGATGAACAACAGACTTTTTAATGACTCGATCCTGCACACAACATTTGAAGTGAAGCTCATAGCACATCCCGAGTCAAGGCCATCTATGTGATAATAATTTGGGCACTATATTTCCATATCTTTCTTCATTACCACAGAACAAAGCAGCCATTTGGATGACAAAAGCTCCGGATCAGTATCACTTTTGAGCTTGGAGATAACTGTTAGATTTATAACAGAGATTCAGCCGCAGGGGATTTTTTGCTTATTTTCTATTGTGGGAGGAATAAAGTTCTGATTTATTAAAGGATTGTCT
This sequence comes from Discoglossus pictus, assembly GCA_027410445.1. Lineage (NCBI taxonomy): Eukaryota > Metazoa > Chordata > Amphibia > Anura > Alytidae > Discoglossus > Discoglossus pictus. The sequence goes on from CM050171.1 coordinate 118,743,207, forward strand.
GTGTAGGACGTGTGGCTGAGCCAGGAGACCAACCTGTGCAAAGAATTGAAATAAAATAACAGAAAAGGGAGCTGCTCAAATCTCTGTTTTAAAAACCAAAACACATTTCAAGTCCATCCAGAAAGAATTCAGGCTCCTCCGCGCATGTTGAATTAGTGCCAACTTTTATCTTTATTAACCTGCAGGTATTTTAATTAACATTGGAGATGTCTGCAGGTTAATGCTGGATCATTGCCAACGAGAATTCAGTCAGTAATTAAATTTTACTGAATATTTCCCTCACACGAAGATCTGCAGTACAAATAGATCTGATTCGTCAAATCCCTTTCAGCCAAATAGCCACTTAACTAATCTCAGATTGAATATCTTATTCATGATTGTAAAATATTCTTTATCCTCAAGGACTTTCAGAGAACTGCTTTAACTGTCTCAAGTTTTATTCTGCTGTAAATGCTGGTTAAGGTTTGATCCGGGCTGGGACTCCATTACCATGAAGAAGACATTTAGAGTGATGTCAAAAGACGATTGCGGGCCATTTTGTAAAAGTCAGACCGTGTCTTGAAACTTTGTGCTTTTAGGGACTAGAAGAGGCCGAGTGCTGAGATTGTAATTTACATCAGTTCGTTTTAAACATCCTTTGGCTAAAGACCTGCGTAGTGCTGTAGTGGCCTTATAAAAAATATAATTTAAATACAAAATAAACATTTATTATTTTCCCTCTGTCTGGCCTCCTTCCCCCCACGCCCCATATTTTGTCATTGTGAAACTCCATATCGCAGCTTCTAGTGCAGAAGCATGACTACATGGAGCAATAGTGAGACCCTGGCTGTGCAAAGTGGTCTGCACCACTGGTGTGAGATGAGGGAGGGAGGTCAACATGGTCAAATTGTAATAATCCATAATAATATATATGTTAACTAAAGGGCTAGCCGCAACTAATGCTTTAAAAAAAAATTAATAAACATTTTTTTATGAATTTATGACCACATAGAGCAATAGTGAGGTCCTGGCTGTGCCAATTGGCATTAGGAGGGCTAACATGGCAACAACCTAGAGAAAAAATACCTAACAATAGTAATAATTCATAACTCTGTATAACTGGACTAAAGAGGCTGGATGCAACTTATGTTATTAAATATTTTTTATTGAATAGAATAATCATTTTATAAACCAAAAATAGCATAGTTGCATAGTAAACTATGAAACTCCATATTGCAGCTTCTAGTGCAGGAGCATGGCCACACAAAGCAATAGTGAGACCCTGGCTGTCCAAGATGGCTGCACTGCTGGCATGAGATAATGGAGAGAGGTGAACATGATAACAACCTAGAGACAAACAGAAGAATATTACAAAATATAATAATCCATAATTCTATATATTCGGGACTAAAGGGGTTGGATGCCACTAATATTTGAAAAAATATATTTTTATTAAGTAGAATAATCATTTTACAAACCAAAAATGATATAGCTGCATAGAAAACTGTAAACCTTCACATTGCAGCTTCTAGTGCAGGAGCATGGCCACATGGAGCAATAGTGAGACTCTGGGTGTGCAAAGTGGGCTGTGCTGTTGGCATGGGATCAGGGAGGGGGGCAACATGGCAACAACCTAGAGACAAACAGAAAGATATTATAAAAATAGTAATAATGCATAATTCTGTGTTTAAAATATATATTTTATTGAGTAAGATAATAATTTTACAAAACCAGAAAGAACATAGCTGCAGGTAACTCGCCCTGCTTTTACCCACACAATAAAAAAAAAAAGAAAAAAAAAAGATTCAGGCGATATTTTTTTCCATAGTTTCTATATAATTTCTTTATATAGATTCCTTTATCCAGATATGAATAACCTCACACCAAACAGTATGGATAAATGCAAGGTAGTGAAAACAAGGTGTCATTTCAAATAATAAGTTAATGACAATCATTTCAATTATTTTTTTGTTTATTCAAATGACCATTAGGGATCAGTCTTCCTAAGGGTGATAGGGAAATCCAGATGTGGACCCCTTGCTCACTGTGTCTTAGGGAGTTATCAGCTACACCTTACTGATGAGGCCCAAAGAGGCTGAAACGCGTCTGGGGTTTGCTGTTTCTCCTGTTCAGGGGCAGAATTGCCTGGTATTTCGGGGCTGGACCACTCTATTTCTCACTGTGAAGGGAACAAGTGAGCTAAAAGAGGCGGCTGTCAGAGTGGGTTATCATGTCCACTCTCTGATTGAGCAGCTCTTTTTTTTTTGTATAATCATAAAGATGTGTAAACCCTGTCTATGCTTCCCAAATGCATTTCTCAATAAATGAAAGGAAACGTAGAAATCATTAGGACCATATAGGACTGTGGTGGGCAGCTTGGTCCTATGAGGGTCTCCAACAGTCCTGGATTTCTGGATATCTCTTCTTATTATTCAGGTGAGTCAGTTTCATTCATTCTGACTGATTCACCTGGGCTCAAGTAGAGAGGAATCCTGACTTACTGACAGGTTTCATATGAGCAAAATGATCAGCACTGATATAGAGAGACATTTTTTCTGCCATTCTTCTTCTCCCCCATCTGCACTAATGGAATATTTACCCATATCTAATCCTACTTTGCATTGTCTCTTTATAATATACACCTTTTGTCCGGAACCCACACCATATGTCAATGTCTGGTCATGATATCCACAATCCAAATATGGACAAGCTTGACTAAGGTGGGATGATGTGCTTTTGGAGAGATTTAATAGGTATCAACTGTAAAATACAGTAATATTGTTACCAAAAATAATACTTTGCATTGGAAAGTTACAGTTCACAATGAGATAATCTAGTACCCCCGGAAGGAGCAGCTGATAATATTTCCTGATATGGGGTTTTTAAATGAAACTTAAGGTGGTCAGATTGGGGCGAATTAAAAAGATCAAATATTCAAGATTCCTAGTTACCTCTTTAGGGGTAGCAAATGTACTGTTTATCCTTTCAGCAATATTATTTGATTGAGATCAGAGGTATTATTTTTTTTAAATACACCATGATTATTTCATATGAGTTATTTGCTCACATTTGAAAAAAATGCAAACATGTTAATACTCACCTTCCTACTTTAGTACTTTTCTTACTGGGTTAAGTAAACAATGTCTTATCTCATTTCCATTCAAGTCATAATGCACAAAATATGGAGACAGAGCTTTAAATAAACAATGATTGTTGCCAGGAACTCATTAAAGGAGGTCATGTGTAGAACGAGTGAAATCCTACAAAATCACATCTGTTGGGTTCCAGTGGCAGCAAAAATCACATCCTGAAATTATGAACACATGAAATTATTGTGTATTTAATGTAATTATTACAACCAATTTTGTACAATCTGAACATCCACAGGAGGCTTGCAGTTCAATAATGGATCTAGGACATAAACTGGACTTAATTCGGTGAAACAACAAAAAGGTACCTAAAAAGGATAAAAGAAAATAAAGAAAGCTTATAAAGATGGAGTTTTGGTAAGCCAAAAAAGCAGGGCAGTAATATTAATTTTCAGTTTTGTTTGTTAAATGTTTTTTTCAACTTCATGTTGGTTTGTGCTAAATAAGATAACTCATGTAGGTTCATGGCCTTGTAGTTTAATTATGAATGATAACTGAAGATAAATTATTTAAGGTTTACAATAGCCTTATGAACAATATGTGGGGGACGGGAGGACAGGGTGAATGGGGCCGAATCTAGTGTTAGATAAGATATCCAAATGCATGTTACATGGCCTAATTGAACAAAGTAAGGAAAAAATGATTTTGAATGGACTGATTCACCTCCATAGGAGGACTCTTATTCTGGCTAATCCCATTAGATTAACAGAGAAAATGTTTAGATTAAAAATCCTTAAGAAATACCCCCAAAATATATAATAGCATAAAAATATGGATATATGAAATACACTCATTATTAAACAAAGTCCCATGGCATTGGGGCCATATGGGACACATCTTGAGGATTAATTAAGCCAACCATTCAAGTTAGAAAGAATGGGCAGATTACATAGGATTTGGGGGTTTTATGTGCCATATATGGGAAGCTCCCCACAATTCCATGATTTAGGGGTGAAGTAACCTGAAATCATTTTGGGTCATTAGACTAGTTATATATAGGACAGCAAGAGTCCTGGGATTTTGTCAATCTCTCCTCATCTCTTGTAGCACAATAGGGAACCACCATTGGCATCCATGAGTATTGTCTGCCTCGCCATCATGGATGCCAAACCACCACTTGGCAACACACATATTTAACCAGCAACCTTTTTTGGCAGGAAAACTACTACTGGATCACATGGGTGACTAACACATCACTTTCTGTGCTGGTGAACTGTCACTCGGTACACAAGTGTCAATCATTTTTGGATGGAGGCTTATAACCGGGAGCATGCGCACTGAGCGCCTTGTCTCTCTGGATAACCAGCAGAAGATGCGCATTAGTATTTAGCATCTTACTACCTGGAAGTGGCACTGCTGCTGGGTAACCGGAGTGTCAAAAGTCAAATATCTAACAATATGAGGTCATGACATTTGTGATAAATAGAAGCAAATTTTATTATGGCATAAAAAGGAGTTTGGGAACAAAGTTTTCATATTGAATAAGATCTAAGTCAGAAAAAGACAAACTTTTTCACTTAAAGGGCCTTAAACGTGGCCCCTGAGTCATTAAAAATGTATCACAGTGCTTTAAACCTTTTTATTTGTCCCCGAGTGAAATGGCAAAATAGCTTTGGGAAAGAGGTAGAGCTGATTTAACTGGCATTAAAGGCATAGCTAATGAGAAGTATCGAGGAGTTGGATATTATTAGTTAGTTTTAGGCACAGAAAATGTATTGGTCTCCCACTTCAGATAACTCAAGGCCGCGTGGGAAGTGTCTGACATGAGCCCTAAGCCATCAGTAGCTCACCAATGATTTAGAGAAAAACACCAAATAACCACTATTTTATTTAACAATATGGAAGATTCCAGAGGATACACCGTAACTTTAATGAGGCTAAGGAAATAATATTTTTGGCTAGCAATCATTTTACTTATAAGGTTCTCATATTTTGTGGATTTTATTTTGAAGATATAGCTGAAGATCAGTGTTTGTAATTACATTGTTTTCTTGTTGTGTTCTTGCTTCAAAATATTAACAGAATTATTGGGCAAGGATACTAAATACAGGACATCATGCAGTGCCTGGACATGAACAGTAAGAGGAGCTCAAGACTGTTCGAGTGGAAGCTCTCGGGTTTAAATAAAAACACAGTATTGTGTCCTGGGAGAGCCTTTATAAGGCAGATTGATATCACTGTGTTATGGTGAGAAGGTAATATGGTTTGAGACAGAGCGGTGCCCACAGTGCAGAAACAGGTCAATCTCCTGTGGGCCAAGCATCATCCTCCGGTCTACCCACAACCACTTCTGAGATGTACTGATATTTTCTTAACTTAAACATTTTCTCTGCAATATAACTGCATGAACTGTACAATGTTATACTTATCTGAAATATCACAAGACATGGGCCTAGGGCTGTTCATTTTCGAGGAGCAGTAGGATGCCACAAAGTAGTAGTATGTCCATATTTACTAAAATAACTATAATAGGTTAATTCACCATATGCACTACTAAAGATAGTTAACCCTTTTGTTGCTTACACTGGAATAATTACAAAATTCACTCAATATGGTATATACAAAATAAGCAAATTAAATGTGCCTTGTGGTCCATGCGTTCTAGGCATAGAGAGTCATCCAGAACACTCCGTGGTTGTTTGGCATAAGCCACTAGGCGAATGTGTAATTGATTGTCCATATGGCCATAACACATTCTGAATTGTGCCAACTCCTAGTAAAAAGGTTAATACAACAGGTTGATTGTTGTTCCCTAAAGTACTTAACACTTAAAGAAGTTAACAGAATAAGTTGGGAAAAAATAACAAAATATAAAAACAATTAAAACATAATTTAAAAGCATAGGGGAAAAAATATTTTGTTGTACTTGGTAAATAGGGCAGTATTGCAGATAGTAATATGACCCTCGTTTGGGTTCCTCCTGAACTGAAAGGTGCAGCTGTCAACCTAAATCAGACTAGTCCCTTTTATAGCAAATGGTAATGGATCCATAAGAACATGACTAGTTTGAAAAAATATACAAGTGGTCCACTATTTACTCCTGAAGCAATTGTGGTCTGTGAATGCTAGCCAATAATCGCTAAACTATGACACCAAATCTTAACGTAATCTTCAAATCCATAGCCTAGGTGAGCCTCACTCTTCTACGTAAGGCTCTAAGGCTCTCCTAGGTTATGGATTTGAAGATTACTTTAAGATTTGGTATTGCAGTTCAGCAATTACTTGGCTAGCATTCAGAGAGTGCAATTAATGAGGAGTAAATAGTGGACACCTGTATATTTTTTCAACATGTTCTTATGGTTCCATTACTGTTTGTTTTAATATGGAATTGTCAGATTAAAGGCGGAGCTACCGCCAGTGCAGACAGTTCAAGGTACCAAGGCCCCTGACCCCTGAGTGGCCCCCGCAGGCCTCCCGTGGCCCCTGTGGGACTCCTGCAAGTCTCCTGTGGTCCCTGCAGCCTTCTGTTGGCCCCCACTGCCGACATGGGCTCCCAGTGGCCCCCACAGCCCTCATGTGTCTTCTGCAGAACTTCCGTGGCCCCCACGGAACCCATGTGGTCCCAGTGGGTCCCCTGTGGCTCAATGGATCCCATGTGCTGCTTGTGGAACCACTGTGGCCCCTGTGGCCATCGCAGTACCTTGGTGGTCCCACGGACCTTCCATGGGGCACCTGTGGGCCCTTATGGCCCCCTGTGCCCCCTGATGGTCCTGTGGCTCTCACGGCCCTTTATGGCTCCTCAGACCTCCGGTGAGACCCATGCAGTCCTGTATAGCCCACTGTATCCCGCCACAGGTCACAGGGGCTCCCTGTGCCCCTATAAGCCCTGTGGCCCCCACTACCCCTTATGGCACCCGCAGACCTCTTGCGGCCCCTCAACGACTTATGCAGCCTCCCTCAGCCACCTGTGTTCCCCCTCAGCTTCCTGTGGCCCACTGCAAACCTCTGCAGCCTCCTTCAGCCCCCTCTGGCCCCCGCAGACCCTGTAGCCTCCCTCAGCCCATTGTGGCCCCCTCAGTCCTTGCTGGCCACTGTGGCCCCCATGCAGACCTCTGCCGCCCCCTTGGACCTCTGTGGTCCCCCTCGGCCCTTTGGCCTGCCATGGCCCCTTCTCAGCCCAGGAAGTGGAGTGCAGCATCGGGCAGGTAAGAGAGTATTTATATAGGTGTATATACGTATATATATGTATGTATATATATGTAGATGTATATGTAAACGTGTACGTTTATATATAGGTATACACACACACATATATACACACATATATATATGTATATATATATATATATATATACAAGCCACTTGCCATAATATTTGCAAGCCTCGCAATGCTGTTGCTTGCCACGCAATGCCAGCCTCGCCATGAGCGGTAAAGCCCGGCAAATTGAGCCTCGCTATGCACGGCTTTGCTCTCTCCCATTCCCTCCTCCGTGTTCTCTACCTTTCTCCTCTCTCCATCTCTCTCCTCTCTGCGAGCCTTGTAACTTGTTGCAACTCCTAATATTATTATCTCAAAATGTGTCTTGTACAGTAGTACTGTGTGTTGAGAAATAAAAAAAACTATTAGAAAAACTATTAAAAAATTAGAAAACTATTTGAAGTCGTAGTTTATTACCAATTATAGGCAATTATTATTTACTAGGAAAAGGCATGGCTTTGTTAGTGGGTCTCTCAACAGGGAGGGATTTTTAAACTGATGGAATCCCTATCACCATTATTAAAGCACACGGTCAAAATTGCCATAGTTCAGTAAAACAGCAGAAACCTTCTGTTCATTCTGTTCAGAAATTAAATGAAATTATCTATTAAAATGTATCTGATAATGATTTAATCATTTAAGTATTTAATTGTATATGTTAATTAAATATATCATTAATATTATCAATACAGTGATACATGGATCATTACTGTTATGTTGGTTTACTTATTTTGTCAAGGAGAAGGTGTCATGTTCAGGAAGGCCTAACTGGACTTATGGGGACTATGGACTGTGTGGGCCCAGAGGGGGAACCTGGTATCTGAATCCCTAGCATGTGTGATTGATAATATTTCAATGGACATGGGACTTGTTTAAGGATTGTGACATGTTGTTTGTATGGGTAATGTTTGAAGAAATTATGTGTGCTCAGAATGTGCTCTGTGCTAGTGACTTGCTTAGTATTACTGGTTGAAGGGATGTATTTCATAAATGAGCCAAGATCAGTTATAACTAATGCAACATACTTCAACAGTGTCTTAAGAATGAACTTGCAATGGCTTGCTAATTGGACCCGCTCTCTGGCAGATGTTTCGGGAATAGTTCAGTGCCATCAGGGGAATTAGGTACAGAGGAGCAGGACAGGAAATTCCTAATATTGGGATACAGCTCTACGGAATATGTTGGCGCGATATAAATAAAGATAATAATAATAATAATGGGGTCTGCCCCTTCATATGGTGACATTTTTAGACTGGAATGTGGATAAATACACTGTACCTGATCAATAAAGTCATTTACGCAGTTTAAACATACATTAGCATTGTGTATGGTTTATTCTTGTTATGTAGTAATTCTACATAAGGGAATTATTGCAACTGACCCTTGCTGAAACTTTGCTCCTAATCACTTGGAGTAATGCTGTACTTCCTGTGTACTGGTGGATGAGGTATGCTGTGCTGGGTTCATAGCTGCTAAACAGAGATACAGTATTCCAAAAAAACCCTATGACCTACGCAGTGAGATTGATCTAAGTCTTGATCTCTGTCTGAGCCCTACAGGAGCCGTAGGATCATACCAGGAGGGATTCAATTGCGTATACACAAAGCTTGCCCTCCTTGGTTCCAGCATATAGAGTAGAACTAAATCAAACATTAGCATGTTTGATGGGCACCTGTCTGTTAATAAAACAGGTAGACAAACACCACAATGGCTGCTACCAGCACAGCTTCCTAAATTAAAGGCTGCATTTATTTATTTAGTTTTTGCATTTTAAAAACACTTTGGTTCTATATAGTTTAGTCATTTACAGCCTTATTAAATTGCGATTCGGCCAATTAAATAGGGCTCTATATAAGCACAGAGCATATTTTTTTACAGAAGTTTTTAGTTAGTGAAGACCTTGCTTTTGGATAGAAGTTCACTAACTAAAAACTTGTAAGAAATATGCTCTGTGCTTATATAGAGCCCTATTCAATTGGCCAAATCACAATTTAATAAGGGTGTTAGTATCCAAGTCCTTTTAATTATGCTGATACATTGCAAATGTACAAAACATCCATTTCCATTAAATGCTGAGTGTCATGGTTCATTTTTAGCTTATTTTTAATCTCACACATCTGAGTAGGACATTTTTTAAATTGAATTTATTAAAGGTGTGTAACTTATCGAGAATTAAATTAGATGACATTTGGATTAGTCTTAAGTAGTCTCTAAGGACCTCATTCTATTATCGGCCGTAGGAGATGCAGGGCCGCAAGGACCGGCCGCAAGCTTTCCGGCTATTCTATTCCCCTCCGGCCGGGGATTCCGGCAGGCTTGCGGCCGGTGCTTTGCTATCTCTTGCGGCCGATCGCGCCGGAGGAAATCCTTTGATCTAAAACGGCCGCAAGGAAATCAGCCGTAAGAAAATCCTATTTGCAATTCAATTGCTCCGGGAACCCTCTCTGCAAAACCGAGCCGCAGCTTACTTGCAGGAAAGAGGTCCCGCTAGCACCAATTAAGCACGAAATATAGCCCAAATAAAGCCATCCTGCACTTTGAGAAGACTATAAAGTGATTTTAGGTGTAAGCAAAAATAGCACAAAATTCCCCTATATATAAATCCGTAAAATATATATTTTTTAATATACGTCAAATATCCATGTAAAAAGTCCATAGGGCTTGGAGCACCTCAGACCCGCCCACGCCGCAGCCGGAAAATAAACAGTTAATTTGAACTCGGGTTTGGGCTGATGTGCAAGCTTGAGATGGGGTTACTTTTAATCCTCATGTCCCCTAATATGATCCCTAGCATTTACAGAGCTGTACAGTGCAGGCTTGAATTTATTTTTCAGTTTTAAGTTTTCAAAGCTTACGGCCGGTAGCAAGATTTAAGGCCGGCCAGAAGAGGAGATCATTGCGGGCCCGTTTAATTGAATTGCGAGGTTTAAACCACTATAGATCTTCTTCTCAGGATGATAATGAATTTACAACAGATTTTGGGGTAATTTCACTAAGCCATTGGGTGACTTGCTATGGGTTGTGAAGGACTACAATAACCAACGGGAAATAGACATTGCAACATCATAATTATTTCATGTAATTATTCCTATGTAAACATGTGACTATTAAGTGAAAGATTGTCATTTGTGAACACCTTTGTCCAATTCTGTTTATATATGTATACAGTAAATTCCCTTATAGATCACTACCTTGTTGTGGTGGAGGGGCTTGTGTAATTCAATGAGGATGTGAACTATGCCATGTAGGATCACTCAAGATGGACAGATCATAGCAGAGAGGTCAAACAATTTGTGGTCCACTGAAGAAGGAACTGGCACCCACCCCAATATCTTTACCAAGGGAACCATATGGATAAGCATGACCAGAGACATAGATAGATGTATATATATATATATAAGCATTTGTTTCAGTGATTTTTCAGCTGTAAAATGACACAATACACAATGGGGATTTTTTAGATGAAACTTGAATTGTCCAATGAATGTATCTTATGACTCTATATTAAATATCAGTTCACTTTTTCAAAACACCAAATTTAATTTTTCCATTATTAGAAACACACATTTTACTCCTTTCCGTTGTGTATATCTATTTTAGTTAAGAATTTTCACTAAAACTGTTATTCAAATCCAAACTGGAATTTTAAAATAAAAACGTCTTTTGCTATTAGCAAAGTAAGTCAAACGCTTATTTCAGCATACAATGATTGTGTTAATTGGATAACAAATATTAATTTGCAATTAAACACTCACAACTTGAGTACATATTTGCATAACTAGCCAAAGGCTATATATAATGAATATTATTAAATTCCATGAACATTTCTGTAGCTTGGTTACCTCATTATATACTCACAGAGTAAGATGTAAACTCTGGTATTAATTTTATCCCTTTCATTGTAATTTTGATATAACATTTTTACTTCATTTCTCACCTTCTGCAACTACATGTCTTATTCCTGTTCCCTCTAATTTACGGTGCCATGATGTAAATGCTGTGGGCAAAGATCCCGCTCTTAAGGAAGTTGTTTCACACTACTAGTAATGCTGTCAGCAAGTAGACAGTGACATGCTGTGTGTCTGCATGCAACAACATTACACTGGTAGTACAAAGCTCTCTCCTCTGGGTATGGCATTATGTCACAGTTGTGCAAGATGGCAGCTCCCATGAAAGAGAACAGGATGGAGAACAAGTGGTTCCAGAATGTAAGAATATTCTACTTTGGGGGCTTTTTAGAAGTAAAGTGAAAATGTTACATCACAACTGCACTGAGGATGATAAATTAATTAATTAAACTAGTTAAACTAATACAAGGAAATAATAAATAGCATAAAGTCCCTTTAACTTTATCACTTGTTTGACAATGGTGATTTAATGGAGATTGTCCCCTCCCCATTGCCTCATATTTTGTTTGATGCAAAATTAGCTGAAATTGTAACTAGCGAATATGACATCATCAGAGTTATACAGATGGGTTAAATGTTGCTGTCTGGACTCAATTTACTAACAGGCTAAGCGAAAAGGCCAAGATCTACCATGACACATCGCATATTTGTGCTACTCGGATATACATATGATTTAATTAAATGCAGTACGGTATTATAATGGGGTTCGCAATGAGGTGCGATAATGCCCTATGTAGCATCATGTATCCACCCCTTTATACATCGTAAAGTAATGCATGCATGTTATAGGGGTAAATCTTGCACAGTTTATCAGTTCTTTCCATCTATGCAGATGCACCACATAATAATCACTTTGTTTACCATTTCAATCTGTACACCACATAATGAAACAATTAATTATTGCAATATATATATATATATATATATATATATATATATATATATATATATATATATATATGTAAATTGGTTAAATAATATGTTGCTACTGTGGGGTTGAATATCGGCATTACTGGCAGTTAATAGCAAGCTTTGTGTTTTGTAAATTCAGAAAACTTGGGCTTTCATGGTAGAAGCACAAAACACCCAACATGCCCATTAAACACGCCGTTCATGATAACTCACGATCATCAGTGTATGTGGCTTGCTGTATCATGGAACAAACCTTTAGTAAATATCACAATGACCTTAGATGCTGGATCACAGGTCACCATGGGCTATTGCTTCTTTATTAAATGCCCCCGTGGTTGTGCATGGCATCTCAATGTAATGGCAACTCAGTTAGTTTGAATAGAAATAAGGTAAACTGTTGCTTAGTTGAACAAGTAAAACAATACAAAAAAACCAATAAGGAGAACGCTCAACCCATCTCCAAATTATGTTATTGAGCAGAAAGAACATGACTTGATGGGAAGAACAGATAGCAGGTGTAAGTGGGGATCCAGCTTGGCTGTGAATATCACCCTTCAAATCATGCTACTTACACAGTGACAGATCTAACTTTTTGGAGCGCCTGGGCAGTGAAGTGGAGGAGCCCCTGCGAGTGAGTGAGCAAGATATGCACGCACCCATTTTTCCATTTTCTGTGTATGTATATCTCTCTTGCTGTGTGAGCAAGTCACAGACATTTCCCTATAACAGCCATTTTTATAACATTAGCTACTCATACACTTAGCTATTACTTGTTTATTAAATGCCTTTGATGGTGGACTGCAATTATTTATACTTTTCTAAGCTTAAAAGAAAGGTGCCCTTCACAGGGAAGCGTCCCTAGGTCGGCTGCCTAGTTAGCCTAATGGGTAATCCGGTCATGTACGTACACCAACATGGAGGTTAGTTCCTATATACATGATTTTAAGGGCTGTTATTACTAAATAAATGTCACTGTTGCATCTATAAGGCGGACAATGATGTTTTAATCCTACTCTGAGCAATCTATATCTTCTGGTCTTATATCTATGTAGTGTATACAAAGCCTATTATACAATGTACGAAATAAAGAGACAATATAACAATTAACCAATGTTTTGAAATGTTTAAAGGCATCTAAAACACACAGGTTAATTGATGTATTGCCTCTATATTTTGTCTATGGATTCAGCAAAAGTATCCAATAAAGCAGATAAATCAGTATACTCATACAAAAGCAATGTTTAACCTCATCTTAAAGACACCTAACAAGGCGATAGTTCCTCCCTTAACCCTCTGCCAGTTCACCTTTACAGTGAGAATCCCATGCTTCCTTCTCAGACGTTCCCAGATCATTTCCTGGGCTGTTTTTTGCAATGACCTTTTGTAATTGACTGAGTAGTCTCTTTCTATTTATATAAGAACTGTCAGAGAGACGAGAAAGTCTTGAAGTGTTTTTGTTTGTCTACACTAATTTCTCTGTTTCTTTTTTTTACTTTGGCATACCCTATAGGAAACAACATTTATAAAGATACCCTATAAGTTATATTTCCATTATATCCATTGAGTAACTATACAAATTCTAATGTAAACATTATATCTGGATATAGGTGAATAATAGAAAATCTTAACCCATCTACATATGCTGTAACTCTTACACTGATTACTTTTTTGCATCATAATCCCATATGTTATTTAAATGAAAGCACCATACTATATCAGAGGGAAATTTAATAACAGATCTCTTTCTCATAGCTCACCAGCAGTGAGCAGGTTAATTTATTGCATCTGTGACTCTCAATTTAAATTGGATTCACTAGGGGCACATCATAATGCAATTGCAATTAAAATGCTAACATGAGCTTAAAATCATTAATAACATATTGGATTAATAATGTCATTCTCAACTTCATTAGCAGAAGCTATCTGTTACAGCGCTTGCTTTTATTGCTACACAAATGTGTCATTAGGATATAACATTTCCATCCAGCAGAATGAAATCTGCTTTATCTCTTAGCCTTGTGTATCTATCATTGCTATAGATTAGATTAATCCCTTGTTCTCCCTCCTCTGTAGACATAGCGGGTTCTCTCCTATTGGTCACGCTCAGGATTAAGGGCTCTATTTAGGTGTCCTTGGGAAATGCAAGTTTCATTGACACCTTATACACTATGGGCCTCATTCAATTGCGATTTGGCCAATTGAATAGGGCCATATATAAGCACATAGCATATTTTTTTTAAGTAGTTTCTAGTTAGTGAAGACTTTGCTTTTGGATAGAAGTTCACTAACTAAAAACTTCTGTAAAAAATATATGCTCTGTGCTTATATTGAGCCGTATTCAATTGGCCAAATCGCAATTGAATGAGGCCCTATATGTATACAAAGTAACAACGCTAGCAGACATGAACATCAAATAATTTTTAGAAAAAATCATCTGATTAATTGTGTCTTAGATGATTCCATCACAGACTGCTAGTCTGTCTCTAGCTTGAGGGGGAGAGTTATCCAACGTGGCCTTGAGATCTATTGTTAAAGGGATTCTCTCACCCAACAGGAAGTTTATTTCATTTTAAAGAACATTAAAAACTCAATATTCATCTTACTAGTAGTTTTTCTCTATAGTAAATAATTTCTGATATATTTAAGACTGATTTTGGGGCATCTGTACTCTAATGTGTGGTTTAGAGTGTTAATGTGCGGCTCAGTGCGCTAATGTACAGCTCAGTGTGATAATGTACCTCTCAGTGTGCTAGTGTGCAGCTCAATATGCTAATGTGCAGCTCAGTATGCTAATGTGCAGCTCAATATTCTAATGTGCATCTCAGTATACTAATGTGCAGCTCAGTGTGCTAATGTGTGGCTTTGTGTGCTAACGTGTGGCTCAGTGTGCTAATGGGTGGCTCAGTGTGCTAATGTATGGCTTAGAGTCTTAATTTGTGGCTCAGTGTGCTAATGTACGGCTTAGTGTGCTAATGTGTGGCTCAGTATGCTAATGTGTGGCTCAGTGTGCTAATGTGCGTCTCAGTATACAACTGTGCGGCTCAGTGTGCTAATGTGTGGCTCAGTATGCTAATGTGTGGCTCTGTGTGCTAATGTACGGCTCAGTGTGCTAATGTACGGCTTAGTGTGCTAATGTATTGCTCAGTATGCAAATGTGTGGCTCAGTATGCTAATGTGTGGCTCAGTGTGCTAATGTGCGTCTCAGTATACAACTGTGCGGCTCAGTGTGCTAATGTGTGGCTCAGTATGCTAATGTATGGCTCGGTGTGCTAATGTACGGCTCAGTGTGCTAATGTACGGCTTAG
Organism: Discoglossus pictus; assembly: GCA_027410445.1. Classification (NCBI taxonomy): domain Eukaryota; kingdom Metazoa; phylum Chordata; class Amphibia; order Anura; family Alytidae; genus Discoglossus; species Discoglossus pictus. Next base: position 118,758,658 of record CM050171.1, read on the forward strand.
TGTGCTAATGTATTGCTCAGTATGCAAATGTGTGGCTCAGTATGCTAATGTGTGGCTCGGTGTGCTAATGTATGACTCAGTATGCTAATGTGGGGCTCGGTGTGCTAATGTACGGCTCAGTATGCTAATGTGTGGCTTAGTGTGCTAATGTACGGCTCAGTGTGCTAATGTGATGCTCAGAATATTAATGTGCGGCTCAATATGCAAACACACCCGTAGACATACAGCCTACTACGATCGAGTTGCGGGCTTGCAATTGAATCGGGCGCCATGTTTTTTTGTATAGAATGGTTTTGTCTTGTCTGACTGGAGCACATTCTGTTAGCTTTGAGCTTGATGGCCTGTTCTTACCAAAGGAATAGTGGAGGGAGTGGTGCGGGAGGAAGAGAGAGTAGTTGTTTAATAAAACACTTAATAATTAGGTATTTGACACCTACCTTCTATCCACACAAATGCTTGGAAGTATTCAGCTTATAGCCTTATACCATGCAAGTCTTGCTCCTGTAGAAATGTAAACTCCCCTCTAATAACTACTTTGTAATATTTGCTGGCTACAGATCTGGGCTATATAACTTTTGAAACAAAATATTTTATCTTTAAGTTTCTTCTGGCATGTGATCTAAAGAATTATATGTGGAGAATTAACTAAGGAAATGGGAAGTGTTTATAAGCTGATCGATACTATCTGTGTTGAAAAAGCTAAACAGTCCCCTTCGGCACAGATAAATCACTATGGATTCACCATATCCGACATCAATACTTATATAGATTAAGAAGATACAATATCAAAGTGATTTAGAAAAGGCAACTAGAAAATCATATTTTCTTTTAATATTAGATACAGTATATTTATATTGTCCTGCCAAAAGCTTTGCATAATGTAAACAGTGGTCAGGATTCGGTGCTTTCACCGCTGCAACCTGGGTTTGAATCCAGTCAGGGAACCAAGAGCTCACACCACTCTGAAGCCATGCAGCGTTGGGCTCGGTCAGTATTGTTGGATGGGAGACCACCTAGGAATACCAGGAGCTGTATGTTGTCGCCCACTGGGGAAGGAACTGGCAACCCACTCTAGTATCTCTGCCATGAATACCAAGTGGATCAGCATGGTGTGTTGTGGTCCATGAGGTCATGGGGAGTCGGACATGACTGAGCGATGCAAACACAAACATAATATAGAAATAGAATGAAAGCCTATCTTGCAGGAAGCCCTTAAGGACTGGTGGATATATAGTACAAATCTTTTTACATTCACAAAGCAAAGAATAGTACATTTGTGTTCACCTTTGTATGTTTATAATAAGTAAAAAAACATATTTCCTGCTCAGAATTCCAAGAAATACAGTTATTGCACTGCACTCTGGGAAACTGGGCAGGGACATGCAAATGAGTCTGCATTGCATTTTCACCCATAATCCAATACCATTTTATACATGGCTCCTTTTAGGCCTATTCCTTACACAGCTTTAAAGCATAGCAAAGGATAGATTATTTGTGTTCACATTTTAATAATAATAATAATAATAATAATAATAATAATAATAATAATAATAATAATAATAAAAACAATAATACACTCACAAAGAAATGCATTTTAGAGAGATGAATAAATATCTGGGGAAACCTTCTTCTCGTCATGGGCTGCAGATGTAGCTTAAATGATCTACTCAAGGTTTTAGCTTTTTTTTTTATAAATTACAATATTTATGTGTGCACTATTGTATTACTCCTTCATTGAACTGTCTCTAACTTACGTACAGAGCCTCGGATAAGTATTCACCTCCCTTGGACTTTTCCATAGTACAAAACCTGTAATTAAAACTGATTTAATTGGGACTTTATCCATTTGATTTACACAGCATACTTTAACACATTTAAGGCACATAATATATTTATTGTTACACAAAAGTTCATTAAATAATAAAGGCAGACATTTGTTGGTTGAAAGTGAATTCACCCCCTGAGTCAATACTTTGGGATATTTTGTATACTCCAACCCTGGCTGGTGCTTCCCCAGCACTTTATGCCGGACTTGTTGGTCCTTATAATACTGTGTTTACATATGAAGATTTAGGGCATTATGGACAGCTGTATTTATTCTTAGATCATGTGACACTTGGTCGCTATTTTTGTTGTTCAATCATTCAGTCATGTCTGACTCTCTGTGCCCCTCTGAGCTCTCTTAAGCCCATGGTCATTGCTTCAATGACCTCGTCTATCATTTATGCCATTCCCTTCTTCATGTGCCTCCAATCTCTTACATCATCAGAGTCTTCTCAAAGGAATCCTGTCTTCTCATTATATGGCCAATATATTTGAGCTTCATCCTCATGATCAAACCTTCCAGTAAACAGTTTGGCTTCATTTTCTGTAGTATTGATTAATTTGATCTTCTTCCAGTCCAATGGGTTCTAAACTGTTTTTTTCCAACAATACAATTCAAAAGAGTAAATTTGGTGACGCTCAGTCTTTTTTATGGTCCAGCTCTCATATCCTTATGTTACTACTGGGAATATATCTAATAATGCGGACCTTTGTTGATAGTTATATATCCTTGAGCTTATTTATAGGTTTACAGCAGGGGGAAAACACTTTTGTGAACAAAACATTTCAGTTTTTTATTTGTAATTAATTAAAAATAGTATGTACCTTTTTTCCCACTTTGACATAATGGAGTTTTTTATATACATCACTGATATTAAATAACAATTAAATACATTTTAATATTGGGATGTAACTCTAGAAAATGTGGCAAAGTCTAAAAAGAATAAATACAAGTCATTGCATGTCCTCAGAACTATCAGCCTTATTAAATTGCAATTCGGCCAATTGAATAGGGCTCTATTTAAGCACAGAGCATATTTTTTTTACAGTAGTTTTTAGTTAGTAAAGGCCTTGCTTTTGGATAGAAGTTCACTAACTAAAAATTACTGTAAAAAAATATGCTCTGTGCTTAAATAGAGCCCTATTCAATTGGCTGAATTGCAATTTAATAAGGCTGTATATATACAGAACAGGAGACCACAAAGATAACATTTCTCTATAGAAAAAAAAATCATTGTGGCCTCTTCCCTATTCCAATGAATCTTGGGAAATGCAGGCCATGGTCTTACCCGGTGTCTGCTAATCTTAAAAAAAAGTCCTTTAAAATATAAGTGCACTTCTAAACCGCTTAGTATCCAGGTTTATTTTGTGCAATGCAGGTCACTTGCCAAAAAATATGATGCATTTCTTTGATAGGTGATTCAATAATTATACAAATTTTCCATCACTTTTGAGAATATAATGGCACAAACTGTATTCTGTGACCAGAAATGTCAAATTTGTACAAATACACAAGCATTGTTTACTGCCCGACTCACACTACATCCACTCCTTGCTATGGTTCAGTATTTAATGCTCTATTATCCCTCATGATTTGTTTCCCAGACACACAAAACTGTTCTGTTGTTGTTTCAAATGTGAAAAACACCTTTAGAAAAAAGCTTTTAAATATCCAGAACTTCTGTCTAAAGCAGAACATTTACCGATTCCACACAGGCAACCAAAAACCTAATTATTATGATCCATGCATTCAATGTTCACTCTGTAAAATATTGCAAAATATAACTTTTGCATTTTTTACTTGATTTCTAAAAATAATTGCCCATTATAAGTTTAGTAATTTAAAATACTATACGGAAAATTTGAGCCCGGGAGTCCTTTAACTTTTAACCTCTTCCTACAGTTATCTATGCAAAAAGTCTATGGATCTGTCTTCTCTTTTTTCGTTATCTATAACAACCAAGTTAAGGTATATTGTCCTGGGAAATAGCTCCCAAGTTATGGTGTACATGCTATATAAATATATTAATGTATCATGACCCACACAATTGTTAAAACCATAACATTTATTAAGGAACTAGTATACGAGACAGAAAAATACATCAGGTCAAGGGGCGGAGATACCAGTGGTGCAGGTGGTGAAGAGCACCAGGGCCCTCCTCTGGGCGGGGGCCCGTGCTGTGTATTTTTTTTGCATAAAATGTTTCTTTTATTCAGTGTAGGGATGGTTGTTAGGAGGAGTGGGTGCTGTGTGTGGTCCTATGTAGACATAGTGTATATACAATATGTGTGTGTAGTGTAGTGTAGAGCCCCCTCACGCTGGCTCCATGCTTGTCCTGAAACTTAGCTGCAGGCAGAGGAGCTTCCCACAGGCAGGGGGTAAGGTAAGGTGTGCTGGTTTTGAAAGGGGTCATAGGGAGGGGAGCTGTTATAGGAAATGTTCTTGAGGTTAGGCCCTATGTGAATTGAAACTGGTGAGGGGCCAGTTAAAATAATATTACACCCCCTCCCCCAAATGAGGTGGCCCCTTAAACTTTTTTTTCACCATGGTCCTCCATTCTCCAGCTCCACTGGGTCTATTTGAATTACAGTGCCTTGCAAAAGTATTTGCCCCCCATGGCATTTTTCGTGTTTTGTTGCCTTCACAACCTGGAATTAATTGGATTGTTTGAGGAGTACATGCCCACAACTTTGAAGATGTTTTTTTCTTTTCATTATGAAGCAGATAACAAATAGGACAAAATAACAGAAAAAGACAATGTGCATAACTACTCACCCCGCTAAATTAATACTTTGTAGAGCCACCTTTTGCAGCAATCACAGCTCCAAGTCTCTTTGGATAAGTCTCTATGAGCTTGCCACATCTTACCACTGGGATTTTCGCCCATTCCTCCTTGCAAAACTGCTCCAGCTCCTTCAAGTTGGATGGTTTGTGCTTGTGAACAGCAATCTTTAAGTCTGACCACAGATTTTCTATTGGATTGAGGTCTGGGCTGTGACTAGGCCATTCCAACAAATTTACATGTTTCCCCTTAAACAACTCAAGTGTTGCTTTAGCAGTGTCCTTCTGGAAGGTGAACCTCCGTCCTAGCCCCAAATCATGCACAGTTTTTGCTCAAGAATATCCCTGTATTTAGCACCATCCATCTTTCCCTCAACTCTGACCAGTTTCCCAGTCCCGGCTGCTGAAAAATGGGATGGTGTTCTTTGGGTGATGTGATGTGTTGGGTTTGCACCAGACATAGCGTTTTCTTTGATGGCCGAAAAGTTCAATTATAGTCTCATTAAACCAGAGCACCTTCCTCCATACATTTTGGGAATCTCCCACATGCCTTTTCGCAAACTCAAAACGTGCCATGTTGTTTTTTTGCTGAAAGTAATGGCTTTCTTCTGGTCACTCAAGTTCAACCTTTTTAGATCTCCTCTGATCTGCAATACGCAGATTTATTGTTAATTGATCCAGAGGAAGGCAAACAGAAAAAAAAAGTCCCCCAGGGAAACTTTACAAATTGTCTCAACAGGGAAAAAAAATATAAAATTTCTTCCTAACCCCAAATACTGGCGATTGGATTCATCCCTGGATCAATACTCCCTCTCTATTTATCCAGGATAGCACTTAATGACCTTTTTATTTAAAAATATATCCAATCCTTTTTTAAAGTTATCTATCGAATCCGCTTTCCCCACCTCCTTTGGTAAAAAATTCCACAGATTAACCACCCTTACTGTGAAGAACACTTTTCTCTCTTTAAGAGGAAATCTTTTTACTTCTAATCTCAAAGGATGTCCCCTTGTCAGTTGAAAACCTCTTGGCACAAAAAGTTCCCTTGACAAAGCCTTGTATTGACCCTGGATATATTTATATAAGGTAATCATATCCCCTCAGACTCCTTTTTTCTAGAGTAAATAAGTTTAATTTGGTTAGTCTTTCTTCATAACTTAGCCCGTCCATTCCCCTTATTAGTTTTGTTGCCTTCTCTGTACTTTTTTACAGCTCTAAAATGTCCTTTTTTTATGTAGTGGTGCCCAAAATTGTACTCCATATTCCAAATGAGGGCGTACTAGGGATTTGTATAGTGGCAGAATTATATTTGCTTCCCTTGCTTCTATACCCTGCCTAATACATGCTAATATTTTATTTGCCTTTCCAGATGCTGCTTGGCTTTGAGCACTGTTACCTGGGTGGTTGTCCACTAGTACTCCCAAATCCCTTTCAATATCTGATACCCCTAGATTTGCTCCATTAAGATTATAAATTGCATGGCTATTTTTCCTTCCCAGATGCATAACTTTTCATTTATTCTTTTTAAATCTCGTCTGCCACTTAAATGCCCAATCCTGTAATTTATGCAAATCGCTTTGGATGGAAAGTACATAATTTTCTGATTGAATTGCCTTGCACAAACTTTGTGTCATTAGCAAAAATGGAGACACCACACTCCAATCCCACTTCCAAGTCATTAATAAATATGTTAAAAAGGACATCTCACCAATTGATGGTTACTGGGGAATGCTACTGAGAAGAGATGCTGCAATCCTAATGTTTTTTTATGTCCTTGCTTTGTAAGTTTTGTCTGATTTTTCTTTTTTCCTTTTTTTTTGTGTGAAGGAAATGTATGTGGTATAAGGTTTTTACAGTGCCTTTCAGGTAGATATTCCTTCAATGACAGCCACCCCTTAACATGTAGCTCCCACAATCTTAAAGCTATCATATAGCCAGATATCTAAGACATAATTGTTGTTAGCTGAAATGTAGACTAATACCGATATGGCGAAGGACTTGCAAAGTCTCACAATGGAATGGTAATGACAGCCAGCATTAATATATGCACTAGTGAAGCGTGTGATCCTGACCTCAATGTCAGTCTAAGGACAGATCCTTGGGTCTGATGTAAGTAACATTAAATCTGGCTGCTGATCTTTGTGTCCTCTTTGTATTAATGGGTATTTTCCCATATTGCTGATTATCCAGAGATCTAGCTAATAGTTAGTAATGCTTGCAGATGGGAATCAGGTGAGTTGCTATATTGTTACAGTTACAGTATTTAGCACTGTATTGTATATGCATGTTGATTTTTTTTTTTTTTTATCCTCCTCCGCCTTTTGAGTGGTCAACACTCTTTTTTTAGATTTTTGTTTTGTCACCACACTGTAAGTGTGAAACTGGATTGGATTACACAGTCCAGAGGTTGAATCATCTTTTTCATTGAGCAGATCTAGGCAGGTTGTAAGTGCTATGCACATTAATGGCTTCTTTAATTAAATGGAGTGGTTTGTGATGATCCTTTTTTTCATCAGATTTCGGTTGCAGTGGTGTAGTGACCACATGTGACCCTGGTAGGGGATATGCATCATGCTTATTCTAGACTATGACATTACCCCCTGTGAATAGCAAAACATAATGGGAGGTCACCAAATGGGAATGGGTATACATCTTGGCACATGGCCACCAGCAATGGCATGGGACTTTCCAAGTTGGGAGTAGTGGAGATTATCCCTGATGGAGGGGAGCTGGCTGCTGCTCCAAGTGCTTCCATGTGTGTTTGTGGCCCTTCCTGATGGTTTAGAGTAGATTAGTGTGGTGTATGTTGCCCTTGTCCCCTTCAGCATTGCTAAGTGGTGGTGGTGAAGGGGCTTGTGTACCTGAATGAAGCAGTGAGCTATACCATGTAGGACCACTGTAGGTGGGCAGGTCATAGCAGAGAGGTCAGACACATCACAGTCAACTAGAGAAGGAACTGGCAACCCACTCCAGTATCTTTGGCATGCAAACCCTGTGGATACGCACAGACAGAGACATTATTAGGTGTGCTGGAGTCCATAGGGTCACAGAGAGTTGAACACAACTGAGGGACCAAACAACCATATGTGAAATGTTACCCTGGTACTTGATATATGCCATGTGGTGGTGTAATATGTCCACTATCTGTTGTCCCAATGTAGATGTGATGAGTGAGATGTATATAAGATGATCTTTGTATTATTGGGTCTACGTTAGAGCCTCTGTGAGTGTGAAAGGGTTAATGTATCAGCCATTTGCATATATTTGTATTGCAATTTAAGGTGGTAGTGTGTCTTTAATAGCTTTCAGCATGTTGCAGCATGACTTTTCATATTGGCATATGCATGACCATGATAACCTATGAGGAAAATAGTTGGGAGGTATTGTGCATGTAATTGTAATGCCTTTCCCATGTTTTAAAGTTTATTGGTGTCTTAATATTGTGATTTGCAGTGTTACAAACTAGTCTATAAACCCTGTGCGGGTCCTATTTGGAACCACGTGAGTTTTGGGCTGCGGTATGGAGCGATTTTTGCAATTGAATAGCAAATAGTGATTTTAGTCATCATAAGTCTTGCGGCTTTGAAAGATCAAAGGCTTCGGGAGGCTGTAAGTTACGGGTTTCGCCACCGCCATTTTTTCATGGCCTAACTCGTAACCAGTTTGGAGCCCGCAAAAAGATGCCAAGTGAATAGCAAATTAACTTGTGACCTCACTTATAGGGCTGCCAGATTCTGTGAGAGCTCAACTGAATGAGGCTCTAAGCACTTTATATAGATTTATATTAAGGTAAAATATAGAAATGTTATGTGTCTTATTCACAATTAATATTAAGTAATAATAGTACCTAGGGCACTTTTATTATTTTTCACAATAAGACCTTAGTCATACAATATATCAATAATCAGATTACTGCTGTGGGT